>CATIWO010589293.1:0-10207 GCA_949673435.1 Macaranga tanarius | reverse complement strand
AATGGAGTTCTTAATAGGCCACTAATATCCCTCAGGTGCACATTACCGTTATTAGAATAATAGTTCTCATTAAATGGATAACTCTTGTCCATCACATCTCATATGAGGTTCCATTAATCTGGCTCTTAATGTTACGGGCCTTAAGTATACCTAATTATCATTATTGGCTTTTGGCATTAGTTAGGTCCATACCATTAGATCAGTAAAGTGTATGGATTTGAATACTACAAACCTCAGGTGCTCCCATTTGCCGTTATTGGCCTATAGTATATCCATACACCCCCAACATCTCATGCTTAATAATAATACTACATGAATCTTTTGGCCCTCATGCACACCCCTATATGTCCATAGCCAATGCACATAAGTCCAAAACCATGCTAGTTATTGCTCCAATGGAGAGCCTAGACCTAAATTTTATTAGAAGATTTTTGGGTCTTTATTAAGGTCTCACTTTGCACATTAGTCATTTTACAACATATATATCTCATACATATATTCATTGCTAACGTTCACAACATATATATCTCATACATAAATTACATGCCATTCATCTATATATATATATATCACATACATATATGGCATTCTTCAATATACATATTTCATACATACATTGCATGACATTATTCATCCATCCATATACATATCTCATACATATATATATCATGCCTCAGTATATATATCACATATATATATTGAACATACAAAATGGATGCACAAATAAGGAGTGATCATGGGCCTTTCCTAATTCTATTCTAACTTTTAGAATAATTAAAAGTGGGCCTAGCCCAAGAAAAACCTTCATTCCATGAGCCTCCTTAGTTATCATCATCATGGGCCTTGTCTCCAAGCTTCCAAGATTAAATGGGCCTTTAATTGAACTCTTCAATCTTACATTCAATTCTTGGCATACCAAGGCAAATAATTTACATCCTAAAACTATGTAATTAACATTTAATTACACAAATAATAATAATAAAATTAATTATTATTACAAACCAAAAAATGTAAACTAAGTCCATGATCAATCTTTGTATGAATGACAAGCAAATATTTAATAAAATACAACTCTTGTATATAATCATATATTTGCCAAGTCAAACAAACAAGAAAATTAAAAAAAAAAAAAATTTAGTGAACAGTACTGCTACAGTACCGATGAACAGTATTACTACAGTGCTGTAAACAAATACTGCTACAGTGCCGTGAATAGTATTGTTGCCCCTTTTTTTTAAAAAAAAATATATCATTAATTATCTTTAGTCACAACTCTTGTAACTAAAAACATGTTTAATCATAACACTTGCAATGAGAATATAACCTATATTTATAACACTTGCAAATATTAACATGTTTAATCACTATATTCACAACACTTTGCAAATATTAACATGTATAATCACAACACTTGCAATTATTAATATTTTTAGTATATAAATCATATGATAGATGGTTCTGATACCACTTGAAGAGATTAGATTCATAGGCAACCAAACTCTACTAACTATCAACATAAAAACAATATGATAATAGTTATGGCTTGAGTGTCTCACACTCAAGTCATATGCATTAGGAGTTAGAGTGTTGTCTCTACACTCTACACTAACTTAAATAAAACTAATATTATAATAACAATAACAACTTGAGTGTCTCACACTCAAGTCACATGCAATGCTATAGCTTAAGTGTCTCACACTCAAGCTACATGCATTTGATAGATTGAGTATCTCATACTCAATCTATATGCATGGCTTTGGTTTATAAGTGAGTGGGTGGTGTTTGATTACATGGATAATTTTAGCCTTTGACCTCATTAACCTTTAATGAGTTGGGCTAAGGTTATGGATATATGGGCTTCTCTACACTTAGAGAAAGCCCACTCTATACCAAACTAGACAACTTATGGGCTTATTTAAACTCTTTAAATAAAGCCCCATCCCAAGTCCATTTAAAGTCCATCTTAATTAATATACATGGTCCATCTCATGGCCCATCTTAATTAATATACATGGTTCATCTCATGGCCCATCTTAATTAATACACATGGTCCATCTTATGGCCCATTTATAAAAATATTTAGAGGTAAATATTAATCTGGTCCTTAAACTTAATATCACATATTAAATCAAGTCCAAATTAATATTTATTTAATTACAATTAAGTCCTAATCTTTGAATTTAGATTTCGGAATATGCTAGATCCCCGCATATGTGCAAATCCAATTCAATTAATTAATTAATTAATTAAACTCTTTAATTAATAATCAAATTAATATTAATCTCTATAAGTGAAACTCTTTTGTGTGTGACTTACTAGGTTCAAGTCTAAATGGCAATGGAAAATAATATTAACACTTAATATTATGGAAATACTTTTCCATCCTAAATGTGAAAATCTCAATTAATCACATTTAGTTCCCATAAGTCGTGAGTGACCCCTAATATAGATGTCATGACTACCCAAATAGAAATGAATACTTTATGTAGATCCTCAAGAACCATAGAATATAATTACCGTACACTAAATGTCCCTTTATTATAAGATCTTGATATTGGCTAGAGTCACAATTTAGTCAAACTCTAGTTGCCTCAATCATATGACCTCATCTCAGGTTCAATTCTCGATAAAATATGACTTATACTAGAAACTTTTTCTAGCACCGAAACTCTTTTTGGGTAAGTCAAGTTTGACCTGGTCAGGTACTTATTCATAAAAAATAACTTAGCTGGTATAGGATCTTATCCTAGTTCACTTCAGGTAATGAATTCCATCTTCGCCGATCACTCATCCCTATATATAACCAACTAGAGCCACCACATAACATATACCCATGCATGGCTAGCACAAGTATGTAAGCGGTAACAAACTCTAACCAACCATATGTGGATGACCTGTCGCCTCAGGTTAAAGGACCATAAACACCATTATGTCCAAGATTATGATTGTTGACTAAAGTGAATATCCATGCAATCACAAATCTTACATCACAAGTTTGATCCACCCATCACATGAGTATCCACGTGTCTATTCTGATATCTTATATCAAGTAGCATGAGACTCATTAGCTCCCACTATCGATATCATATATCGAACAAGGAAAATAGATAGAGGTGATAGTCTAATGATTAGTACTACCCAAATATTAATCCAATGACTATGAACATTTATAGCATATGTACCAAATGAGTTTGTCACTCATATTATCAACTCTTGATAATAAACTCATTCAATATAATACTAAGGGTAAATATTAAAATAAACTTAACACTTAATTTAAATGAATATTTCATTGCTATAGGGATAAATATACAATATTCACAAATAGTAATGGCCTTAGGGTACATCTATACTAATAATGCGGTGGCCGACGAAGGTCTCGATCTCGTGCATTCAAAAATGGCAGTTGTTGACAAGAAAGGTAACTATATAGTTAGTGGGAAAAGGAAGGAGATTATGGCTGATTTTGGGGGAGATGATGGTAGGATGTCAAGCAAAAATTATGGCAATAAGGGGGCTGGAAAATTTTCCAATATGAAAGTTACAACCATTATAGAAGGTAGTAGTATTGGAAGCAAGGAAATTGCTGCAGTTGTGGATGGAATAACGGTTACATATTCCAAACGTAGAAGAGTTGAGAATGATGATGGCAAAAATGATGGGAAGGAACCTATGGATGCTGAGGATGTTGTGGACAGTTATGCACATGGCCCGGTTTCTCCAAAAAAAATTATATTCAGCGGGGCCTAGTACCCAGGCCTGCCAAAAGCCATGAGTACGCTTTGCTGGAATTGTCATGGGATGGGCAACCCATGAGTAATTTATGTCTTATTGGACCTAGTTAGGTCCACAAAGCCCAAGTTTATTTTTCTTATGGAAACTTTTTATATTAGAGATAAGTTGAATAATATAAAAGCCCAATTGCATTATGATGGCCTATTTTGTGTAGATTCTGTGGGTTATAAAGGGGGCTTGGCTTTATTGTGGTAGCATAATGGATCACTCTATTTATTGGGCTATAGTAGTAACTTTATTGACGTTGAAATTACTCTTCAGAACTCTCCTCCTTGGCGTTTGATGGGTTTTTACGGCTTCCCAGAGAGGAGTTACAGATGTGATTCCTATAACCTTCTTCACTAACTTTCTTCTTCTTCTAATTCTCCCTGGTGCTGTATTAGGGACTATAATGACATTGCTATAAATTATGAGAAAAAAGGGTAGTCCACCTTGCCCTTCTTAGTTAATTGATGGGTTTTAGCTTGCTTCAGAGGAGAGTGGCTTAGTAGATGTTGGGATGTCTGGCTACCCTTTCACATGGGAGAGAGGACGTAGATTAGATTCTTGGATCCAGGAGCATCTTAATAGGGTCACTACGAACTCTGCTTGGCTGGACCGCTTTTCTCAAGTACAAGTCAAGAATTTGGGGTTTCTTCATTCAGACTATTACCCCTTGCTCCTTATGCCAAAACCTATGAGTTTTTTTAATTCTTCTTACAATTTCAGATTTGAGAATGCTTGGGTTCTTAAGAATGGGTGTTTGACTATGGTAAATGATAGCTGGAATAAAGATGGGTCTCACAATCTGCTGAAAAAAGTGAATCAATATAGGGATGATTTTCACATATGGGGGGTGGATTTTAAGAATAAATTTAGATGCCATATTGATTTATTGCAATGTCGTATGGATTTTTTAGAAGGCTGCCATGATATCTCGACTCTAGAGGAATTAAAGTGGGTGAAAAAAGAGTATTATAATCTTCTGCATCAGCAAGAGGTTTTTTAGAAGTAGAGAGCGAAGATTGCTTGGCTTCGTGATGGAGATGGGAATACCAAGTATTTTCAACAGGTGGGCTTTAAAAGGAAAGCTAAATAGAAAATTGATCACCTTTTTAATAAGAATAATGTTTGGTGCTCTAAGGATAATGGTATTCGGGATTTGGTTAAATCTTATTTCACTGCCCTTTTTGCTTCATCTGGTGGTGATCGTACTTTGGTCTTTGTTTGTATTACGAGAAGGGTTACAAAGGTTCCAAATCATATATTACAGCGGATCTTATAACTAAAAAGGTGTATAAGGTTGTATGTGATATGGCCTCAGAGAAATCTCCAGGTATTGATGGTGTTGATCCAACCTTTTTTCAGAGCTTTTAGCCTATTATATGGCCAATATTACTAAGGCTTGTCGTGAATGGCCATCTCAGTTTACTTTGCTAAACAATTGTATCAGACTATTATCTGCTTAATTCCAAAAATTAAAAACCCTGTTCGTATAGGAGACTTAAGACCCATATCCCTATGTCAAGTACTCTATAAAATTATTGCTAAAGCTTTAGCAAATAGACTGAGATTAGTTTTACCGGATATCATTTTAGAAGTTCAAAGTGCTTTCATCCCGAGCCGTTTAATTACAGACAATATTATGGCAGCCTTGGAGGTTATTCATTATCTGAATCACAAGACATAAAGGAAAGATAACTTTGCAGTGCTGAAAGTAGACATAGTGAAAGCCTATGACCATATGGAGTGGACATATTTGTAAGGGATTATGAAGTGTATGGGCTTCACGGATAAATGTGTAAAGTGGATGATGATGTGTATTTGTAATATTATTTATTTTGTGCATGTTGGTGACTCTAATATAGGCCCCATCTTTCCGCATCATGGTTTTAGGCAAGGGGATCCCCTTAGCCCCTACCTCTCTATCATTGGTATGGAAGGCTTAGTTGCTCTTATGGATAAAAGTGAGAATGCTGGTAAACTTTATGGCATTAAAATTGCTTGAAGTGCTCCATCTATTTCAAAGCTTTTATTTGCGGACGATAGCTTCTTTTTCTTCAAAGCAATATCTAAGGAAGCTAATGAATTCAAAGATACTTATGAGTCTGTGTCAGGTCAGTCTATCAATTACAACAAGTCTAGTGTTTTTAATTCCAAGAATGCGGCAGTCTCTATTCGGCAGAATATGTGCTCTATTTTGGGCGTTAAGGAGGTTGCTGGGCAAGAAAAATACCTGGGAATGCCATCAATAATTGGCCATGATAAGCAGAAAGTGTTCGATTTTCTTAAAGACCATTTATGGGAGAAATTTCAAATTTGGCAGCATCACCCTCTATCTAGTGCGGGGAAGGAGGTTCTCCTAAAAGCAGTGGCACAAGTTCTTCCAAATTACATTATGAGCGTTTATTTATTGCCAAAAGGGTTATGCTTGGACTTAGAAAAAATGATGAATGGTTATTAGTGGTCCTCCAAGAAAGATGGTTTTAGGATTCGGTGGAAAGCATGGTCTGATCTGAACAAGAAGAAAGTTCAAGGGGGCTTGGGTTTTAGGCAAATTCAAAATTTTAATGTGGCTATAGTGGGGAAGCAGTATTGGAGATTGGCTTGTAATTATGATATCCTTCTAGCTAAGCTATTTCGACCTAAGTACCATCTAGGCAAATCTATTATAGATGCCCAACTAAGTAATAATCCTAGTTACTGTTGGAGAAGTCTCATGGGTGTAAAGAGCTTGGTTCACAGTGGTATTTATTGGAGGATTGAGTCTGGCCAGTAGATGAGTATTTTTAAAGACCCTTGGCTACTTGATAAATCAAACATGTATGTTACTTATGATCCTCAAGATGGGATGGACAATATGCGGGTGTGTGATTTGATTGATTCTAATATTGGGGGCTAGAAGTTGAATATTATTGATGCTCTCTTTAATGGGCGAGATAGGAACTTGATCCTTAGTATCCCTCTTTTTGTTCGATTGTAGTAAGGATTCCCTTATGTGGATTTTTGAAAAGAGTGGCTCTTACTCTATTCGTAGTGGCCATCATAAAGGTTGTAATGAATAGGTGGTGTCTCAGCCAAACTTGTTGCAGTAGTTATGGAAAAATCTTTGGGATTAAAAAGTCCCTGCTAAGGTGTGCTGCTTTGCCTGGAAAATGGCTAGTGCATATCTTTCAATGCGTGTCAATTTGTTATAAAGATAAGTGGATGTTGAGCAATCTTATCCTATTTATGCCGCTATAATGAATCAGAAATTCACATTTTCTTGGAATGTTGTCATGCGCATAAATGTTGGGATTCTCTTGGTTTAGGTTTCTATAGAGGCTCTATTTCAAATATACAGGAATGGGTTTAGCTAATCTTTGAGAAATGTGATGAGGAAACTATTTGCCATTATATCTTACTTTATTGGAGTCTCTGGTATTGCCGGAATAAAGCGGTTTGGGAGGGGGGGTTATTTTCCTTCCAGCTAAAGTGTGTCGTATAGCTAAGGAATTGCTTAATCAATAGTGGCATGCTCAAGAGAACCTCTGTCGAGTTGCTAGTAGCAGAACTCAGATGCATTCGGGTGAGAGTGCATAGAGTAAGCCAGATGTGGGGGTCTTCAAGTGTAATTCTAATGTTTTCTTGTTCCTGAATCCAAACCGCACAGGCCTTGGATGGGTGTTGCGTGATGATAGGGGTGCCCTTGTTGCTGCTGGTGGGATTTCCATTCAAGGTGTTGCTGATCCTCAACTTCCAGAAGATATGTCCATTAGGTAAGCTCTAAGTTGGATCAAGGAGATTTTCCATATCCTGTGGTCTTTGAATCTGACTGCCTTTCTATTATTCAAGCTCTTAATTTACAGAGGATAGACCACTCCTATTTAACTTATATTTTATCTGATATTCATAAACTAAAGCTTGCTTGTGTTGAAATTAGCTTTAGATACGTTCGAGGATCTGCGAATTGTGTTGCCCATGAGTTAGTTAGGGTGGTCGATTCTATGTCTGGTCATAGGATGTGGTTTAACCCACTTAATTAGTCAATAGCTTTGTTACTTACAGTTGATTGAAGTTAATAATACAGCAGTTTTTAGCTTCAAAAGAAAAAAAGAACATTTCAATATATTTTATTTTTCTTGTAACAAAAAGAAGATAAAATAAACTAAATATAAAATAAAAGTATAAGAGATTGTTTCATAGACAGAAAACAAACAAAAAATATTTGCAAAATAAACCAAAAGTAAAAAAATAAACCAAAATTAAAAGGAAAATATTCCAAGCTTTATATTTTTGAAATTTGTATTACAATTACTTTAAAATTTTTAAAAATAAAATTGTCACTCTATTTTTCGTTGTAATTAATAAAAATTAGTAGTTGTTTCATTCTTCCAAATATTAGATGTGTTAGAAGTCAGTTTTACAAAGTTATAATTAAATTTTATTTGTTTTGATGTTTTGAAGTGTATTAAAACCCGAGAATATACTAAAAGTATATTGATTATATATTATAATATATTTTTTCTAAACAACATATTATAATATATTTATTATTTGTATATTTATATTTTTTTGGAGTTTTATTTCTTGTGTATGATTATGAATTTTGTTGTTTGAATATATATAATATATATTGTATTTAAGAGAGATATTTTATAGATTTTTTGCATATATTTAAGCAGATAAATTTAATTATATATATATATATATATGAATTATTTTATATACATAATTTAAATAAAAAATAAATAAAAAATATTCAAAATTGAATGAAACTGAAATAGTAAATACATTTTTAAAATAAAGCATGCCTTTTTATTAAATATAACAATTGGTGATTTCTCCTTCATTGATGGGTCTTAATTGTCTTGTAAAAATCTGACAACTTTAATAAATTCATACTGTTTATTATGCTAAAAAAATTCATACTATTTATTTATTTATCCATTTATCCTCAAAATCAAGCTTCTACAAATCATAAACAAGATCACTCGTATGGAGCTCATTATCAAAAACTTTTATTAATTAAAAAAATAAATAAATAAAAAAGAAAAAAATAAAGTATAAAACATACATCAGGAAGCAAAACCATAGCCTTCATTTGATCTCTAAAGTAATAAAAACAAAAAAGCATCACTCAAGTGAGCACTTTTCATCGTCCAAACAACCAATGAATGATATGTGTCTCTACTCCGCTGAACTCCATTCAGCATTATCTTCCAACACATCTCTCAATAGATAATGCCAATTCATTTTTTTTTTTTTTTTAAATTAAAAAAAATTATTCACAATTCATTAAATTTCCATAAATAAAATAAAAAAAGCAGAGAAAGAAATAATGGACCTACATTGAGCAAAGAGAGAACCAACAACCAAAATTAAATTAGTAAATAAATAACTAACCTCTACTCGCCTTCTTCATAATGAGAGTAGTTAATACCCTCTTTTCTCATGCAATTAAACATTAGAACTACAATTTATGCAAAAATCTCAGAAAATTACAAACAAACAAACACAATCGCCTAACCAAATATATGCATATCAATTTTAAGAAGCGGGTATAGCATTAAGAGAATTGTTAGGGAGGTAGTGAATGAAGGGAACTTTGACGGAGCTACAAACAATGGCATCAACCGGCACTGCACAAGACTCTTGTAACGTCTGGTCCAAAGATCGCCCATAGCTACGATAAATCCATCGGTACTATTATTGATTTTTGTTTGGAGCGTTAATAAAATTATAAAGAAAATAATTAAAGATTGATTAAGGTTGAGATTTACAGCTAAACTTCAACTGTAGTGGTGGTGGTTGGTATATGAGATGTGGTTGTTTGAGTGAAAAATAGAGGCCGTTTTCTTGAAGAACAAACCCCAGAGCAAGAGCAATTTTTTTGGCGTTAACGAAGAGGGTGCACGCGTGTAATTAATTTTATTAGTTTAGGGTACGCATGTAATTAATGAAAAGTAAGATTATTTTTGTTAATAAGAATTATTTTTAGGGTAGCTATGTAAAGATCCGTTACCCTTTTTACAGTAAGGGCAAACTTATTATATTTTGCTATTACTATTAGGGCAGTTTCATATTCTCTAAACGTCAGGAGATGCTCAAACTATATTTATTTATGAAAAGAACCCCGCATAAATATAAAATTCATTTTCATATATATTGGTTCAGTATGAATGGGTCTAAATTTTTTTCCTGAATTTTACTTTTTTATTGTAAAATTTTTATCTGTATTAAAATACTATATCAAAACATTTGATCTGCTCAAAATCAATTGTTTTATATTTGAGTGCTTGATAAAAATATTATATATATGTATATGTATATTACATATGCAACTATTGGATATTTATTTTAGACTTTTACGGTTTTTCAATAACAAAATTTTTCAAAAGTTATAATTGAGAATAATATATAAAAACCCGTACCTCAAAACCAATAGGGTTCC
>CATIWO010589224.1:0-12190 GCA_949673435.1 Macaranga tanarius | reverse complement strand
TTAATCTCTTAGCAACAAATGCACTTTGGGTCTCAGAGATAAGAGAAGGCAAGAGAACTTTTAACCTGTTAGCTAAGACCTTTGCAATGATTTTGTAGAATACATTGCAAAGAGAAATAGGTCGGAGCTCTGACATTCTTTCGGGGTGCGGCTTCTTGGGGATTAAAGTTATGAGAGTATCATTCATACCGTATGGAAAAGAACATGTTCGAATACAAGAGGAAACTGCTGCAACTATGTCTTTTTTGATTATAGACCAGAAGGATTTATAAAAACTTGGCTCTGACTTTTTGAATTATTTTACTTTGTAAAAATATATTTATTTTTTAGTAAAGAATTATATTTTATGAAAAAATCAAACATGTCCTTATTTTTTTTATATAATCTAATATCAATTTTGGTTCTCCAATTATTTATTTTATATTCAAAAATTAATCTTTTTAAAAATAAATAATATATTTAGATTTACATATTAAATATACAATATTAACAAATTTTTAAATATTAACCAATTGTATTGAAGTAAATTTCAAAATACATATTCAAATAATTATAAAAAATTGTATCAAAATCAATAAAAATTTATAACTAAATAATGAAATTCACCGTGCCTAAAATTTTAACCAAAAGTCTACATTTTTTAGCTGATAACTTACAAAAATTAATGTTTCTATTATTTAGTTTTTCATTTTTATCTTTTTTTTTGTTATATAAAAAATGTAAAAATGTAATTAAGATTTAATATACATTAGAAATTTAAAAAGCAATAACATAATTAAATATATATAAAAAATTTAAATAATAATGAGCTAAATAAAAAAAAGTCATTTAAAATTAATGATATTTATATTATTTAGATTACTAAAAAAATCAAATATAGAATACTTCTGGAAACAAGTGGAGTTCAAAATTGCACCCTAAAATTTTAGTAAAAGGCCACAAAATTACCAAATCTTCGAATCCTATCAAATGACAATCGTTTACTTTTCAAAATGAAAAAAACGACAAAACTCAAAAACAATGGCATTTTCGTAATTAACAAGTGAATGAAACCTTCTTTAACTGTTAAACTCTTTTTAAATAACGAAACGCCAACTCTCGCAGAAACCGCAACAAGTCCGAAGCCGGAGTCTGTGTTCTGGCGAGCGATTCCATCTGAACTCTAAACAAATCGCCCAAAAAAAATAAAAAGCTGTTCTTGATCTGATAATTTGATTGCGAAGCTGTTGGCTTGGCTCTTCGTGATCTGATAAGTTGAGCTTTATGGCGTCAGAATTGATATTCAGAGGCCACGATGACGAGGCCCATCATACGGCTGACAAGTACTCACCGAAGCCACCAAAACGGTGGCTATCGGTGACTCGTCCGATTCGCTACATGCTTCGCGAACAGCGACTCGTGTTTGTCCTCGTCGGCATTGCTATCGCCACACTGTTCTTCACAATCGTCCCTTCATCAACATCATCACCTAGGTCACCATACATCAACGCTGACTCGATCTCTAACCCGCTATCTCATTTCGATTCAGTGCCAGCAAGGTACAAATTATACGAGCCAAAAATGACCGAGTCAATGTATTCGGGCGGAAAGATTCCGTTGGGGCTTAAACGGAAAGGATTGAGAATCGTCGTAACGGGAGGGGCCGGGTTCGTCGGCTCACATTTGGTGGACCGTTTAATAGAGAGAGGTGACAGCGTGATAGTAGTAGACAATTTCTTTACCGGAAGAAAAGAGAACGTGATGCATCATTTTAAGAACCCGAGATTTGAGCTAATCCGACACGACGTCGTCGAGCCACTATTGCTAGAGGTTGACCAGATCTATCACCTTGCTTGCCCTGCATCGCCTGTGCATTATAAGCATAATCCGGTCAAAACCATTAAGACCAATGTAGTCGGGACTCTGAACATGTTAGGGTTAGCTAAAAGAGTCGGTGCTAGATTCTTGCTCACAAGTACCAGCGAGGTTTACGGCGATCCGCTTCAGCATCCTCAGGTGGAGACTTACTGGGGCAACGTTAACCCGATCGGTACGTGCATCCATTTTCATTTTGTTTTTTCTCAGAATAATTTTCCGGTGATGGCGGTGCGCTCGTTAGCAGGACGTCAGGCGTGCGGCTAACCTGCGCCGGACACGAGTCAATGTTATAAGTTAGGGACGGAGTGTCCTGTCCTGTCCTGTCCGGTCTTCTTGTATTTGTCGTTTTGGTATCTGTTGGTGGCCGGTTAGAAATTGAGATGCTTGACCTAAGGTAGGTAGATCCGAGGGCGGGTTGTGCAGTCAAAACGGATAGGCGCAATTGACGGGTCAAAATATCTGACGGTTGATAATTTGTTTTAATGGAAAACTAAGGGTAGCTACTAGATCTGACGAAAAGAAACATAGGTTTTTTAATTTGAAAGTGAAATGTGACAGGTGTTCGAAGTTGTTACGATGAGGGAAAGAGAACAGCTGAGACATTGACAATGGATTACCACAGAGGAGCAGAAGTTGAGGTTTGTATTTTAATTTAATTTATTACTATCAGCTTAATCTAATATAAAGTTTTTTTTTTTGGGAAATGATAAATTGAATGAAATTATAAGCTTACATTTTTTTTTTTACAAATTTACAGGTCAGGATTGCTAGAATTTTCAATACCTATGGTCCTAGAATGTGCATTGACGACGGCCGTGTCGTTAGTAATTTTGTTGCTCAGGTGCGCGCGCGTGTTTTTTTTTTCGAGTAATGCATTAAAAGTATTACTATAATTTTTTGATGACATTAATGGGATGAGGCTAATAAAAAGTGAGCATTTTATTTTTTTTGATTAAAATTTTTAAAATTTTAATCATTACGTTACAATAATATTGCAATTGTTATTTTTTTTATTGGTATGTATGATGGAAGTAGTGAGTGGTGAAATTTGGTGGGGACATTGATTGCAGGCATTGAGGAAGGAGCCTTTGACTGTATATGGTGATGGGAAGCAGACAAGGAGTTTCCAATATGTTTCTGATTTGGTAAAAATGCTCTTTCATTTTATTTTATGTTTTTTCTAATCCTAGGAATAGGATGACTATTTTTTTTGTATGCTTTATCATTGCCCTTTATCCTTTTTTTATTTTACTTTCTCATTTAGTACTTGCTTTTGCTGCCCAATCCAAATTTCAAAATGCAAGGAGACGAAATTTTCATGTGATTTGTTTGAGTACTCTGTATTCTCGCTCATGCATGTCACATTCCTGTTGTGATATGTTATGATGCCATTCAATATTAAATGCAACTTTACGCACGCACATGTGGTATGGTACTGTGGCACGAAATGATGAAATTTTATTTTAAATTCTAAATTTTTACACTATCCCACAACAGAATATTCATCTACCTTCCCCATTTGCACCCATGTTTTCTTGCTGTAACTTTTAAGCAAAGAATTAGATACCACATGCCATGAATCAATTAAAAGCCTCAGCTGGGCCTTCCTGTAATTGCTAGTGGGGTAGGCCAGCGATGTATAATTTGTTTCTGCATTTTTCTGCACTATATTATCAGGACGAATTTTCCCCATATCATGTTGCTTACTGTCTGTACTCTGAATTGAGAGTGGGATCTCGTGTCCCCTGCGCATTTAATTGATAGTTTCTTTTACTAAATGGTTATAGAGACATAAAAGAGTAAAAATGAATGCACTTCTCTTCGTGCTAGATCTCATTTTGATCAGTTTGATTTCATATTTACTCAAAATATTAGGGTATCTTTTTTTACTTGCTTAGTCACTTAATACTTACAGATGCTCAGGATTTATTCAAATGCCCTGTTACATTTGTGTTGAAATCAGGTTGAAGGTCTGATGCGTCTTATGGAAGGGGAACATGTAGGACCTTTCAATCTTGGTAATCCTGGTGAATTCACCATGCTTGAGCTTGCCCAGGTAAGTTTACTTCCCATTTTTATGCTGCTGGTTTCCCATCATTCCCCTTTTTTTTTTTTGAAAAAAATTGTCCATTGTTTCCTTTATTGTCCTCGTGGGCTCGTACTTTAAGTTAGCATAACAGCAAAGAATTGCGTAATAAATGGTCATATGGTGGTGCTTAACCTGTTTTGATCCTTTATTTTATTGGATGGAGATACTGTAATTATGAAGAGGGGTCCCAGTGTTGTATTCTGTTAAAACTGTTGTATTGCCATTTCTACGCCGTGTCTTTTTCTCTTAGAGGCACATGCATATTCTATGCCTTTAGTCATGTATATGGCATGGTTTGAGCGAAGATTAGCTATTTCTAGTGATAATGGTATTTAACTGGCATTGAGACGGTCTATCTTCTAATATGTGTAAATAGTTTTTTTCCAAAAAAAAAAAAAAAAAAAAGAGAAGCATTTATGAACCAGTAATTTTATTATCTCTGACAGGAAGCTAAGCGGTCTCCTTGCTTTGTTGGTGCAGGTGGTCAAAGAAACCATTGATCCAAATGCAAGAATAGAATTCAAACCTAACACAGAAGATGACCCACACAAGAGGAAGCCTGATATTACAAAAGCAAAAGAACTACTTGGTTGGGAACCCAAGATATCCCTTAGGAAGGGTCTTCCTTTAATGGTATCAGATTTCCGGCAACGCGTCTTTGGTGACCACAAGGGAGATAGCAGTACCAGTACTGTGTCAACAGCTTAAGTTGGCATTTTGTGTTTCTCCTGTGAAGCAGCAGCAGACTATAATTTGGTAGATAACCAATTTATATTTGGCATTATCACAACAACAATATAGTTATGGTGGCAACAGCAGCAGCAGATGGGCTCCTTTATTCCATGAGAATGAATTTGATGGTGTCCAATTCGCATTTGTTTCCTAGTCAGCTTCATAATCTCATGTCCGTAATTTTTTTTTTGCTTTTAATATTTTTTTCAAGATAATAGACAGCGAGCCTTGCAATTAAATTTACTCTTTAATTTTTATGCAATTGGTATATTTAGCAGCATTATCCTAGCCATGGCTGTCAACTCCATATTTTCAAAGAAATTGTTAAGTGTCGCGGGTTGCGATTCAAACAGTGCATCGCAACCCGTGCCACTTGACAAAAAAACCCAAGCCAAAAAAAAAAATATTGAATACCCCTGAATTGTGGGGGCATTTTTGTAAGGTGTTGCAATTTTCAATTAGAATTCGCTTTTAACACATGAAAAAAAAAAGTTGTAATTTGAGATATGGAATTATATGGTCGGCGCTTGTAACTTTGAACCAAATAAGGACTAAGGACTGGGTGCTTGAGATATGGGGACGATGAGTCTCTTATGCATCAGAAATTTTGCCGTCCATTGCCATCTAACCGCCAATTATAGCAATTGTTTAGGCAGTCCAATCAACAACAAAACAAATCCAACATTGACATTACGGTTGGAAAAGGAATAAGTTTTTGATGTGATGTTTGACCACAGTTTCTATCTAATAATCAGATTGGAAACAAGTAGAAATTCTGCAAGGGGGAGCAGATAAAGATTGCAATTTTGTAAAAATTGACCAGATTTCCTGCTAACAAGAAACATGGGCCCCTAATGAAGTTTTCATAATCTCTGCTGTGCCCCTCTATTCTCATATAATTCCTGTGAATGGTAAAAGTGCCATTGACGCATCACCAAAACACACCAACACGCACATTGGGATTCACATTTGACAGGCAAGAAACTACTAAATAAGATTCTACAAACCACGATCAATCTCAGAGCTCATACCCTTGGGACCATAAACAAGGCAATATTACCTCATTGTGACCTAAGCACAACAGTCGGTAAAAGCTTCTCCGTAATTAATATTTTAAATGACAAAGTGACCGAGAAATTACCTCATTGTGCCTTAAATTGGATTCCTATTTCATTGCTTATTAGCTGATAATAATCCGAAGGGAAAGCTAAAAAAGGAAATTTTACAGTGCTAAGGAATTCAGCATCAGGGTTTTAGGATCTCCGGGTTTAGAGCTTTTCTTGATGGTCTGATTAAGTAGAAACCAAAATCGGAATCCATTTTTAGTGGATGCTGGAAATGGAATGGACTTTCGATTTTGATGCCGCAGAAACCTGAGCCCACTTGACGAACCCATCGGCCCATTTGTACAATTTATCTAATAAAAATGAGAAATCCGTAACATTTTGGTATTAGGATTAAAAAAAAAAATGATGGGAAGCGAATGCATTTATTATCATTATTCTTATCAAAATGTGATTGGAAAAAAAGTTACAAAATTAGATAAGAGATTATTTTTTTTTTTTCAAATTAGTTATAAAAAAAACACATATATACAAGGAGGATTAGAAATATGATACACCCCTTCACAGAATCATAACAATTTTGTAAACGCTTATTAATTCATACACATTTTACAACAAATGTGGGATTCCAAAATAGCAGCCCATTTTCCGGTTCCTCTGAACGGGAGACACCACATCTATCAAAAAATATTTTATATAGCATTTCATTTAAATAATATGAAAAATTTTAAATCCTACAAATTAATTATGCACAATTTAATTAATTAATTAAGATACGTGTTAATTATCTAGTACTTAAGTGGAAAATCAATCGGTGCAACTAGCTAATTATAAACTTAAGTTTCACCCTTTTGATGGTCAAGGATTCAGCCCATAATTTTTTAATCCCTGCAAAAAAATTTTGATGGTCAATGATTATTTAACCTTCACCACTAATTAATAACTCTTAATTATTAGAATATGCAGGAGCTGATTTTTATTTCATTTCCTTCGTAAACATAAGAAAAGCCATCTGTACCAAGATGAAGAAAACTGCTAAGGAGATATATGTCACAATCCCGACACTACTACATTGCTGATTGGAGAGTTCGAGGTTCCTTAAATCCGCAGAAATAGTTATGCGATTGTTTTCTTTTAATTACTGGTTCAGGCCATTCAAGTTTCTCTATGCCATTGCTAAACGGTTCAAGAATTGGATCAGCTACAAGATTATCAGTGTGCTTGTCGAGCCAGGCTATGATATCTGCGAAAACTTTATCAATATTCTCATCCGTCTCTCCTGCAGTCAATCCATGCCACATTCCATGGTACAGTTTTATTGTCTTGTCTTCACTGCCAGCCTGCTGATATAATGCCTTGCTTATTTCTGGGTCTGTGACTTTGTCTGCATCGCCATGTAGGACAAAGAATGGTAGTGTCACCTGCCAAGAACCCAACCAAGTCAGTGTACATGTTATAGATAATAACAGTGGAGCAATTGTCTTGTAATGCAAGAGGTCTCCTTAATTTTCAACTTGCAGTCACGTTCTCTTTAATTTTCAGATGTACGAAAAGAGTATTAATTCTTTTGACAAAATGATGTACTGTTTTTTTTGGTTAACTATCTCTGAGTAGCCACAGGGCTTCTGCCTCATATGGATCAGTGAAGGTAAATCCCATAAGGGGAGCAACGCTTATCCAGCATATGAAATATTAATAATGGAAAGCAACCAGTCATGACTTATCGAGTTCAACATTTATTGTGCTAAAAATAGGGAGGTGAGGGCTAAAGAAGAGAGAAGAAAAATATAATAAAACCTGGTTTAGACTCTTTTCTAGGTTCATGCTAGTCCTGAGCATCTCCAATGCAGTTTTGAGTCTAGGTTTGTCTTGGTATATCAACCTGTTGTTCCTTATCTGCATCATCATGAGGTAAAGATTTCCATTTTTCAATAAGAATACAGTGTTTTGTTTCTTGAAGTTTTTGAGAAAATTAATAAAGACTCACCTCTTCTCGCTTAACAGGATCCTTATATGCAGCATCAATGACATCTTTAGTTGGAACTATCTTCCATTTTGGTATAATCTCTTCAAAGCTAGTCAATATGTTAACAACCACCGGATGTGGTTTCACCTTCTCAGATATCTACCGCAATAATTAATGCCAAAAAATTAAGCAACGTCACCTCTATTTAAAATATCAAAACACCTGCTTTGACTATTACACTACCTTGCACATGGGGGCAACAAGAACTGCACCATTATAGAAAGACGGTTCCTTTTTGTGCAGTAACAAAGCCACTGCTCCTCCCATTGACTCTCCATACAAAAACCTACCCTTGTCCCTGTAGTCTTTCTCCACTGAAAAATAAAATATTGGAGATGAGCTTAACCAAAAAAAAAAAAAATAATAAAAGTACCCATCATGTAATTTAAGTTAATAAATGTGAAAAGCTTATGTACGTACCACACACTGACTTGAAAAATTCATTGCAATCCTTCACAATATTTTCAAACTTCTTGATATAACAACGAGAACCAGAGGACTTCCCATGTCCTTCATAGTCAATTCCAAACACTGCATATCTTGCACTTGCTAGCCTGATTCCACATTCTATTAAAAATCATGGCACATAGAATTAAGTTGGGTTATTTTAGCTGAGGAGTGCAGTGTGCAAAAAAAAAAAAAAAAAAAAAAAAACTCCCGTGATGATATTATTTGACTGCCAATAAAAAATAAAAATAAGTACAAATTATTTTTCTGGTTTCCTTAGTTCTAATATTAGGTCAGCTGCCCTCATCTAACATTTATAGGAGCTATAAATATGTTTAATGCTGGCCTCAGACTGTAATAATTTTAGGCCAAGGTTTCACTGGTTGACAAACCTAACCAAACATATAGCTTACCAAAAACTTTAATTTCAGGACAGATTTATACGTAGTAATGTACTACCTGACCCACAGCACGTATCTATTAATCCATATATATGGAGGGAAAATATATATCACTATCACTTCTTGAATACACATGGTATAAATATTTATGAGATCACCTAATCAACTACTCAGAAGACTAACGTGAATGGACTATCCCATGTATATGAAGAGTCAAGACATGCCAACTGACTCCATCTAAGATTCAATTACTATGTGGCTTTTTTTGTTTTATTTAATGTTTCGGAATTCAATAGCTATATAAATTCCAATTATGTTAAAGTTCGAGTCCAAAGGAACTTATAAAGGGGCCAAATTTCTTTATATATTTTTTCATATATAAAACTTATTCTAAGGGCCAAATTTCTTCACATGTTTTTTCATATATAAAACTTATTCTAAACTTAGAAGAAATTTAAACTAACTTTCTTACTATTCTAAGGGCCAGATATTGATTTTTTTTTTTTTAAACATAAGCAAACAATCCAGATATGGTCTTATAATAAACGACTGAGAAGAAGAACAGGACATTATTAGAAAGTGGAATATGACGTGCATGGAACTAGTTAGAGCCATGCTTAATAAAATTCCATAAAAGCAAACAGATAAAATAGTGTGGCTGGCCATTTTAGCGCCATGATAGCTCGGGAAGGTGACAGAAAAGAAGAAGACAAACTCAAAACAGGATAGGGGATAAGGGCTCATATTAACGGCGAGCAAACTTTATACATCTTTTGCCTGCTTATTGGCAACAATTGCAAACTGGGTTTAGCAATATAGCACATCCTTGTTAATTAGATGATAAATTCTGTCCTAAATTATAATAAAATTGCAAAAGAAGCGGATGGGACAGCCTAATGGTAGAAATGGATTTAGTAATTAATATATATTTTTTTTTGTTCTGTAAGGAGAGGGGGGATGGGGGGATTCTTCACTTAGTAATTAATATTTAGTATTTAATATGAACAAGACTTCTTCACTTCAAATAAATTTAGTAAACAACCATTATCACACATCTTTAAAAAAGAAAATAGAGTTGTCCCGTTCCCATATGTTCAAAAGTCATACTCTTACCATCACCGTTATTTATTATAAGGATGATGTTAAGATACTACAGACATTTCGGTCATTTCGTCGCGACGCACGACACCAACCATTTTCTTTATTACAATTACAAAATAACCCATTTAAATAGTCAAACAAATTATAAAGGTAATGCAAACAGTAAATTATTATATTACAATCAGAAAATGGTATAGCCCAAAAAAAAAAGAGAGATTAAAATGTTTGCAAATAACAAAGGGAGATAATTAATAAAGAATAATAAACAGTTAGGTGATTAATAATTACTCATGTGACTGTTCAACTCCTTCATTTGCACCAGAAATTTTGATGCGTACAAGAAAATATTTTCAAACAAAGAGAATATTATTAAAATAAAAATTATTATAAATATAAAATCTAGAACAATGCCATTGAATGAGAGCTTTTTTAGGGTTGAAGTCCAGTTACATTAAAAAGGAAAAGAATTCATGGTTCCTTTAAAATCAAAACTAAAGATAAGAGTATTGAAAAAATAAATTGGATGCGGTCAAATCAGAAGAAAGAAAGAAAAAAAACAATAAAATAAAAGGTAAGTATTGAAGAAAAGGCATAGAGGAGGACATTGGAACCGTGAAGTAGAGATAAATGTAGACGAAAATGGAGAAGAAAGTCATAAAGATAAATTTATTACCTTTCATGTAACCACTGCATTCCACGCCATAACCTGCAAATCCCATTTAATGAATAACAAAATTACACCCAAACCACAGAACACAGAGACATTAAAGGATGCACGTACCATGGCAGAGAAAAACAAGACCCTTTGGAGAAGAAGAAACCGGCAACCATCTGCATGTAAAAAGCTTCACTCCTCTTGAATTCTTTATGTATTCCTATACCCAATAAAAAGAAAATCATAAAACTAACAATCTTGAAACTAAAAAGAAAGAAGAGAAAAAAAGGGAGAAGATTACAAAAACTTCACCTCCTGATACTGAAACTCCATAGTTCATGCAAAGAAAGAGAAAATAATATTCGTATACAAATATGGTCAAGACGCTAAAGAAAACTTGAACATGTTACGTGATGAAGAGTATCAACAGATGTATGTATGTGTGTGAGAGTGTCAAGTGCAGGGTACTCCTGTGTCCAGAAGGTGAAACAGAGAGAAGATGGTGAGGTTGTTAGCTTTCACCAAGTTCAAGTTTATATGTAGGAATGGGATGATGGGATAAGAAGAGAAGAGAAGAGAAGAGGAGATGGGTTAGCGACGAAAGTGGAGACTTTTTGCTGAGAGAAGAGGGAGATATTATAACTTCTGCTGGAAAGTTTCTCCGTGAGGTGGCACAATGCCCATGCTATTCCTATCCTTTTTTTTAATAATTATGAAAAAAAATATGTAGTTAAAGATATTATTGAAATAGAAGTACTCTAAAATAATATATATATATCTTATTTTATTTTATTAATTATATTTATATTATTTATAAACTGTATCAAGTGACTTTAAAAAATAAAAAATAATATAGATAATTTTTTTTTTTAAAAAAAGAAAATATTAAGCAAAATTTCCAACAAAAATGTTAACCAGCTGTGGAGGATAAGGATTTTAGGTGCAGTACCACACAAATCAAGGTTTTGATTTTTTTGACAGATTTTAAGGATTTTGAGGAATCATTATGGAGGCCCAACAGCCTTAGAGAGAGAGAGAGAGAGAGAGAGAGAGAGAGAGAGAGAGAGGCAGCTGTTTCAATTCTTTTATGAAACTTGAATAATGTTTGAACAAACTCATTTACTTAACACACTTCACATGGATTATATTTTTTGTTTGTCTCCTAATGACATAACCCTCCATTTATAATTCAAGATGGATTTGCCAATGATGGGAGCACTCACTTCACATGAATTCATATACACCTTGTGGATATAATATTTTTTAGAAATTGAACATATTTTTTTCCCATACTTTCATTTTTAGATTTGCTTCTTACATTTTTATTTTTATATTTATTCCTTACATTTTTATTTTTACACATTAAATTTTATATTTTTATTTTTGTTAAAATTAAATACTTTGTTAAAGTAAAATATCTGATTTAATCCTCATAATTTTTAAATATGTCAAATAAATTCGCATACTTTATTTTTTATTTAATTAATCTTTAATATTTTAAGTAATTTTTAATTACGATAAATAATTTTAGTTAATTATTAATATTTATATATTTAGTTAATAAACTTATAATTTAATTAATTTATACTTGTAACTGAAAATTTTATAATTGATGTAAATTTTTAAAATTATTTGTCTCTATAGTTACATATTAAAATTTCATATTTTAATAACTACTTTATTTTACAAATTAAAATTTTTGTTTAATCAAATCAAGTGATACTTCTATTTAGAATGATATTTTTATTAACCATAATTTGACTGTATTATATATTTTATTACTTTTTAAATGAGTTTTTTCTATTTTCTATAACAAAA
>CATIWO010589095.1:0-19922 GCA_949673435.1 Macaranga tanarius | reverse complement strand
GAAATGACAGAAACAGTAGAAAATCATAGATTAGGCATTTTGGAATATGGGTTTGAATTAAATAACTAAATGCTGATTTATTTTGACTGATTTCAATGATGAGTTTGTGAGCAGGAGTTGAGCAGAATTAATTAATTAGATGACGAATATATATATATATATATATATATATATGTGTGTGTGTGTAGCTATACCCCAGAGTCTGAAAAGCACCTTTCATCAACTGCTCTTTTGCTTCTTCACTTCATTTTATTTGTACGTAAGAGGATTGTTAGATAACCCGCACAAATCAAGCCAACTTTCTTGTCTTGTAAGCCCAAATAACAACTGTATTACACTTACGCATATGAACATGATAGTCAAGTGTTAATGGGAGCGGGTAGCTACCTGCAGCCATAAACACACACACATATGGATATAGTCAAGTTTCCATTTTCTATTTCGTTCTGAAATCATTATTAAGCAGAGCAATCAAGAAAAAAAAAAAAACCATGATTGATGAATAAAAGATTAGCGGAAATAAACATAAAAATAAAATCCGAGGGCAAAGAAGAAATGATTGAGAAATTGATGCGAAGTTTTAACTAACCAACAGCAACGCCTAACCCTCCCTCGTTTATCTAATATTTCAGGAATGTATAATATATTACTTGAAAGAAAATCTACCAACTTGCCAAAAATTTTTATTTTGTTTTGCTTAGCAAGCATACAGGAGCACAAGTGATGATCATGCATAGTGAAGTATCAGAAACCAGCTTATAAAAGAAAGAAAGAAAGAAAGAGAAAGTTGAAAGGTGGTGCAGCTAGCTTCGCTTCAATTAATTCTCTTTAATATATATCCTCCCCTACGTACAGTACAAACTGCAAAATTAATTCCAAGATAAACGCATCCGCTCCTTGTGCATGGTTGGTAAAGGCTTGCGCCTGCCTTGGAAAAAAAAGAACATATATTTCATATCATATCATCAAGGAAAGCCAAATTTTGTATCCATATATCCCCATGCCAGGTAATTGATTATTATGCGCCTCCTTTCTACCTATTTTAAGACTTCATTCATCCTGCTGTCATCTTTTTCTTTTCTTATATGATATATATATATATATACTCCATTGCCTGCAGCCTTAATCTTCTGGTTAATAGGGAGGTTATGCACTTTTTATTGATGTATTACTGTTATCTTTCTTAATTTTTAAAAAATTAAGATTCTGACAGTGGGGATGATGATTTTTTTTTTTCAAAGAGAGGGTTCAATTAACTAAATAAAATAAAAGTTTTTGAATGTGTGACAAAAAAAGTTAAAGAAACTGGGAAATGTCTAAGTAGGATAATAGTTATGGGTGGGTTGAGTTGAGGGAGAGAGATATGATATAAATTTTCAGAGATGGTCCTGAATTGAGTTGAGCTTTGATGCATAAGCATCTGATTGGATCACAGTCTTTTTCCTGACAGGTTAGCCAGGGTGCGGTGGCTTTCATGGTCCATGTCCATGCCTCCATTTGCATTCACATGTTACGTTTACTTAATTTCACGGGTACACACCCACGTACTATTAATTGTTCAACATACGTACAATTAATTAATGTAATCACGATCTATTGAATCTGCATTAAAATGAATTTGGTAATTAAAAACACAATCCTGGGAATGTGGAGATGAATTTTTTTGATTGAAACACAAATATGAGTATTCCATGCATGGTCGTTCTTTATATATGCCTATAACTTATACTTGGCCAGCTTTCATAAGATTGAGAGTCGTATCCGTCTTTCTGGGAGGCTGTGGCCTGCGTTTGCCAATCCCTCCTTTCTGACTTATTATGAATTAATTCTGGCATGCCAATATTGCAAACTTTCTGTTTTATTTTGGCATATATATATATATATCCTTACTTCTTAATTACTGATCATCAAGGCTTTCTGCTTAATTGTTTGGACATGGGTACGTACCTAATTATTTGCCTATTAATATATAGGCTAATTAATAAAGATTAAAATATTACTCCATTATTTAATGGTTGGGTTTTGGTTGGGCGGGCTTGTCTTGTCTAGTGTGCGTGCAGCTAGAAAAGAATTAAACGGATTCATGCATTAAAAGGGTATTTTCCTTTTATTAATGTTACCGCCTACAAAACTTCATATAAAAGAATTCTATTTCATGAAATAATTCAGTAGTCCATCTGAAATTAACTCTAAAACGAAAACTGACCCCAAGCTCCTGAGTCCTGAGCTTTATATATATGTATAGAAAATTTTTGTCTTATTTTGCTTTTGTAGTTGATTTTTTTTTTCTGTATTTACTGTTCATTGAGCAAATGCAAATCTGTTCCTCACTATAACACAATTTTTTTTGCCTTAAAAAAGGAAAGCACTTTTATTATAAAATTTTTTTTTGGCCCAAAGTAAATAACTTTTATTAGAATTTTCTTATTCTTTTCTTGGTGTCCCTTATAATATAATATAAGATATATATGTGTTTAAAATTAGACAGCTACATCTAACCTGATTTTGACATGAACAATTATATAGTGCATATAATATATGTATAGTAGGTATTTTTAGATATGCCACTTTATTATTATTGATTATTTTTAACACTAACAAATGGAATGATAACAGCCACTTGAATTTAATCTTTGAGGATGCACTTAAAAAATACTGTATCATGTGCAAATGTGCGTTTTTAAAATTAGCGAAAATTATGTGAATATATTTCCCATGTAGAAATAAAGTGCTATGATTAGCTTCCAAAGCCTATATGAATAGGTGAAGGAGATTTGTAGGTAGCTGGATTTACCAACCATAATAAGTAAGTAACAAATGAAATAATATAATTAAGGGTGAGAGATATGTGCATATGTATTGTAACGTGACTTAGAAACAACAACCGGGCGAGTGATCAAATTCAGCATAATTAATTAGTTAGGTTAGAGGATGAGACAAAACTGAGTTGAACATCAAAACAAAATCCTATTTGCTTAAATGATTAATCGTCCTAGAAAAGATTGCAAGCTACTCGTTTTTTATATTATAGTAGTCATGTTGTTCGCTCACTAAATAAAAATAAAAATTTATTTAAATTTGTACACAGAGCACACCACCATTCATTTTCTTATGTTTAAAACGTGTGCTTGTCTATGCACCTCATGGACCCATCTCGCATCATATTAATATTATTGGGTGAAGAATTTTAAGGTTTGTCTATGAGGATAACAGAGAAGAGAAGAGAGAGTTGAGAATTACAATCTTCCTCTCACTCTGACATTCCTTGCTGTCTGTTATGTTTTGTTAAGTACGGAACTAGCATTCCTTCCTGTCTGTTTGCATTGATAACTGGGCTTAAACAGGAAATGATTGGTGGGTGGGCAAATGTCTGATTCAGATTTAGTATCTATATTATGAAGCAACGGCAACTGCACTGACACATCAGCTTTCCTTATTCCCAATCCCTCGCTTTTCAGTTCACAGTCAATTACTCCTTTCTCATATTCGCCGGACCTTCTTCTCCTCCACTCCACTCCACTCCTATATGTTTAATTAATTAACTTCAACCCAATGCCCCTAACCTAGCTCCACCGTCATGTCACACCCCACCGCTCCACCTCGCTTCCCCTTCAACTCTTCTAAACCGCCCAAGGCTAATGGATCTCTGCCGCAAGCAAAGAAAGCAACCGCAAAATCAGACGCCATCAAAGACTCTAAGGTGATGAGGCGGTCTGTCTCTGTGCTTCCCCTTCCCAACAGTAAGCATAATAAATCTGGAGACGAGGTGGTGGCTTCTTCTCAAAAGAGAGTGCCGCCTCGCTCTAGCCGCCCGGTTGTTGAGCAATTTGCCAAGCCAAGGAAGCAGCGCTCTGTGGACTCTTCTACTTCTACGGGTGCCTCCAAAATTGAATTGCAGGAGAAGATTGATTTCAATGAGATTTTGATCGAGGATTTGAAGTCTGAGGTTTTGGCTTTGAAGGCGGAGCTACATAGAGCGCATAGTTTGAATCAGGAGCTCCAGTCCCACAACAAAAAACTCCAGCAGGATCTTGCCTCCAAGGTTGCAGCTTTCAATACCACTTCTCACAAGGTAACAAAAGGATTTTCTTTTCAGTCCTATCAATAAGCATGTATATTTTCATTTCCAGTGAAAAAATTTATTATGATTTCCAATTTTATTAAGGAATCAATTGAGGAGTTCCACAGCCCTAAATTCAAGGACATTCAGAAACTTATTGCAACCAAATTGGAGAATTCAACGGCTAAAAAGGATCAGATGAATGGGCCAACTTCCCTTGTTAAACCACCATGTCCCCCACTACCACCTAGGCCAATGCATCTCCTGTCCAAACCAGATGCAGAAAGTAAGCCTCCATCTCATCCCTCCTTGCCGCCGCCTCCTCCTCCTCCACCCCTGCCCCCTATGCGTCCCCTATCCAGAGCATCATCTGCTCCAAAAACTCCTGCGATTGTAGAATTCTATCGCTCCTTGAGGAAGCAAGAGGAGAAGAGAGATATTCAGGGACTTCACAATCAGTATAAACAGGTGGTGACAAGTGCACACAGCAGCATTGTTGGAGAGATTCAAAATCGTTCAGCACATCTTTTAGCTGTAAGCACTTTTAGATTTTAAGTTTTTGCCACATGATAGCGTATCTTATTTCAGTTGCTTCTGCCTTTTTTTTTCTTTAATCATAATTTGCCATTAATCTCTTTCAGATTAAAGCTGATGTTGAAACAAAAGGTGATTTCATCAACGGACTTATCCAAAAAGTGCTAGCTGTGGCCTCTACAGACATAGAAGATGTCCTGAATTTTGTGGATTGGCTTGATGGTGAACTCTCGACACTGGTAATTTCCAAGTCCTTTCCAAGTGGTTTTATTGCCTGGTGAATGAGTTACTGGAAGAGTTGTAGTCAAGTTGTTGCTATATATATATATATATATATATATAATATTTGTTGCTGTTAGAGGTCTGTGAGCTACACACTCATAGTCACTAGGTACAGAAGTCTGCAGGCTTTCCCAAAGCCAAAGCACCAAGGAAATCTAGGTTTCATATAAGAGCCACAATCAGCTGTTCTGTTGTATTTCTTGACCTTAAGTTATTATATTTACTATATTTGCTTTCAAAGCTGCCATTTTCATTAGTTTTTTTTGATGCAGCGGTAGTAATATAGTTCCGACTGTTCATGTGTTCAAGTGGCGTTTTGGACCATTATATTTATGGCATTGTGAGTAGAAGTAGAGGTGCAATTTACTTAATTAGGTGGTTAAATAGCCATCTGTTGTGAACTTCTATTTCCTCCTGCATGCGAGACATTAGACTTGATAAGAAGTAAATGAGCTTCACTGAATCAGCAGACACTTGCTGATAACTGGTTTAACATCCCATTTCATGTAAGAGAATTGTTTTAGAATGCTTAGAGCTCTCTCTTTCTTTCATGTCTCTTTTCCTTCCAATATTATGTTTTCCAAGGAAAAATTTTAGCTATGGGTCTCCATTGAATGCTACAGGAGTTACTTCAGTGAAAGATAAGATGGGACTCTGGTTAGGTTTAGTACTATCTGATAAAATGGGGATTGGCTATGTGAATTCCTTTTCTCTGCTCCAAAGGGTTTTGGGCTAAATCTCAGGAAAGATGTAAAACTGCTAGATCAGTTCCTTTTATAGGAATAGGAAAAGTGTAAACAGTTGCTGTGAATAACCCTGAAATGTCCTTTTCTCACTATTTAGCCTGTGTCCTATTTTTGACAGTCTGATGAGCGCGCCGTGTTAAAGCATTTTAATTGGCCAGAGAAGAAAGCTGATGCCATTAGAGAAGCTGCAATAGAGTATCGTAGCCTAAAACAATTGGAAAGTGAGATATCTTCCTTTAAGGATGATGCCAACATTCCATGTGGAACCGCCCTGAAAAAGATGGGTGTCTTACTTGACAAGTAAGGATTGTGGTCCATGAAGCATATTGAGTTAGTAATATCCAAGCATATGCCATTAAAGCTGTCATCACGTTCACTTGCTGATGTCTTTTCTGAATATTGAAGGTCGGAGCAGGGAATTGGAAGGCTTATGAAACTTCGAAACTCGGTTTTACGTTCTTATCAGGAGTGGAAAATTCCAACCAATTGGATGCTGGACTCGGGGATGATGAGCAAGGTATGGCTTTTTGCAAGGTTTGCTTCTTGAATCTATTGAAACAAGCAATTAGAGTATTCTTGTTTTTAGTTTTTTTAGGAGTATCTTAATGCTTGAAATGTTTTGTGGAGCTTCTTTAGTTTCTTGCAATTTGCAAATATTATGCATCTGATAATAAATGCTGGTATGAGCATATGCGGTGGAAGGTGGGTAGAACAGAACCTGTATCTTTTGTGGTTTAGAAATGGCAGTAGTGAGATTGATGATGTGATGCAGATAAAGGAGGCTGCAATGAAGCTGGCGAAGATGTACATGAGGAGAGTGATAATGGAGCTTGAATCGGGGAGGAGCTCGGATAGGGAGTGGAATCAAGAAGCATTGGTGGTTCAAGGAGTGCAATTTGCATACAGGGCTCACCAGGTGAGTGATTGTTGGTTGATATTGATGAATAGATGTTCATATATATATGTAGTGGGCAGAATGCAGTTACTTACTGGGTGTGTATGTGTGCAGTTTGCTGGGGGTCTAGATTCAGAAACAATGTGTGCGTTTGAAGAGATAAGACGGCATGTTCCGGGAGGCATAGGAGGATCCCGAGAATTATTAGCTGCAATAGCATCATCATGATGAGACCAACATCAATGAATACAGAAAGTTTAGGGGGGTTTTTTTTTTTGGGGGGGGGGGGGGTAAGAAAGTATAACATGTATATGTAATGTAATGAGGGCATTTGTTTAATTATTTTTTGGACTCGCATCGAAAGTGTTGGATGGTTATTGTTATTGTTATTGTGATGTTAGTGAAAAGGAGATAGAAGGAAAAGTGTGAGGAGAAAATTGGGTGAATGGAAGGTAATAAATTGGATAATGCCATAATGGTCAAGTAAAGTAGCATAGCGCTGTGCGTGTGTGTTGACTATTGCATTTCATCAATAATAAGAAGAACATAAAAAAAAAAAAAAAAGCTATGAATATGTAGTTTGCTCAGCTCAACTGAACTGAAAAAACTGCCATAGGGATTTTGTCCGATCCTTTTTTTTTTTGAATTTTATTGTGTCCAGCCCATTGAGGGAGGCCCATTTGGTAATGATTATTTTTTATAAATAAAAGTATAAGTATAAATTAAATTAATATTGTTGGGAGATTTGAGAGGAGGATGTGGCAGTCCAGGTGGGTTAACCGCAACCGTATAAACAATCGAACGACGAAGAAGAAAGGGATACGCATGGCGGGAGGAAGGCAGAGCGTGCGAAACCCACGTCGTATCTAATCCAATGGAAGACATCCGCGTGTTACCTGGCGGTGCCGGCTTCTTTTTGATATATTTTTTTGTTGGTTGTTGAATTTTCTGCTGTCATCAAATCATTTGTGTTCTGTGTTTTGTGTTTTGTGTTTGAGAAGAAGAAGAAGAAGACGAAAAAAAAAAAAAAAAAAAGTCTATTGCTCATCCAACGAAGTGATGGAGGTCTCCGGTGCCATATGTTTAAGGCAGCCGCCAACTTGTTCATCTCTGTCGGGAAAGGCAAATAGAAGGGTTGAGTTTAGAGATAACGGACACCTTCAGTACTACATCAGGTGCGGAGGGGATCATAAGAAGAAACAATCCAAATCCAAATCCCAATCCCTCAAAAAAAATTTGAAATTAATCAAAAAATCCTTAGGTAAGGAGGATTTGTCCCCCCTTTCCCTTTCCCTTTCCCTTTCTCTTTCTGATTCCGATTCTGCTTTGCTTCATCAGGCTATGTTGCTCCAGGTATCTTCTATTTCTATTATCCAATCTTTTTCTTTCAATTCCCTTTCTATTTGTCTCTGAAATTCAATTCTAACCCTACTAATTATCCACCAATCTCCATGTCTCTCAGGAAACCGCACAAGGGTTAATGAAACAGCTTCAAGAGTTGAGAGCAAAGGAGAAGGAATTGATGATGAAAATTAAACAAGACAAAAAGCCCCACTTTCAATCCACCACTCTAATGCTCCTTTCTTCCGACTCATCATCGTCCCACTCCAGTGACAGCGAACCTGACGAGGTGATTCCTGTTGCACTGCCTCCTCAACCTCAATTGCCTGCCCAACCCACTCATGCTTTTCAAGATCCCACCACCTCTTCACCACATCTTCATAAACAATCCTCTGTTTGTCACCATGACACCACATCATCACCAAACAGAATTGAGGTGTGCATGGGTAGTAAGTGCAACAAGTCAGGAGGTGCTGCATTGCTCCAGGAATTTCAGAGGGTTCTGGGTGTAGAGGCTGCAGTTGTTGGGTGCAAGTGCATGGGCAAGTGCAGGGACGGTCCTAATGTAAGGGCCGTCAACTCCAATTCCAATTCCAATTCCAATTCTGTTGTCACACCTCTACCTCCAACCCATCCTCTCTATATTGGTGTTGCTTTGGAGGATGTAAATGCTATTGTTGCCAGTTTCTTTTCCGAGGACAAGAAGAGATTGGGTCTGGCCCCGGCCTCAGCCTCAGCCTCTGCCTCTTATTAGTCTAGTCTTTAGAGCAGTGGCCATTTGCCAATGTAAATATTATATTACCGTTGTGCTGGTTTTGAATTGGCAGGAGTAATCCTCCTTCCGCTTCCACTACTGGGAATGCATACGCAGCAGAAATTTGAATTGATTCCTTCTCCTTGATAGTCACACATTGATTGTGTTTTTGTTCCACCTCTGCTCAATGAAATGATATTACGTTTTTCTTTTGAAACAATTTTTGCGGAATCTCAGAAATACCAGAAAAAAGAATGGAAGGAACAAAATAGAACCAAGCTTCTCGTATAAGTGCATTGATATACATACATGTAACCAAAAACAAAATAATATACACAGGAAGTTTCTGTTGCACCATATTCCCACTGAAGTCTACTTCCCACAAATTTTGCAAGTATCATCTTCCAAAACTTGCAAGAAAAATACATCCATTTACAAGTCAGTAGTGCTTGTCTAATTCCTTCTTCCCCAAAAGATTCGACCAGCTCGGTTAAAAAAACAAACCAACTGACACATCTTACATTCATATTCCACCAAAAGATCTGCTGATATCTGTTCAGCAAAATAAAAAATGAAGATATGCTAATGATGGAGGACAAAACTGAAAAAATTCTAAAGTCCAATAACAATGATTCTGTAACCTTTATAAACTGGTTTATGTCAGTGAATGTGCTAGCATTTCGTAAAAATTTCCAAGTGCCTACACCTGCACAAGCATTTTTTTGTCATCAAAGAAAAAATCCAGGCATGGCATTGCATGTGGATGCAGAAACAAATACCTGCAAGCTTTCTCAGTGCCTGGGGTATTTGACCTTGTGTTGATGTTCTAAATCATCCAAATTGCTACACGGCTTCAAAAAAGAGTCGAGTGTTTTCTGCTTTACAGGGCTGCTTCTATTCTGGCTGGCCGACACTTCCAAGGCATTCTCATGGCCATCAAGCATCTAAATGGCAATAACTAGAGTTCAGTTCACGGCATAAATGGAAAAATATCACTACTCATCCCCAAATGCAAAATACTTTCGAACAAGAAATGCCTAAATGACCATTGTAAAATACAATAAAGCAGTTCTATTCATTGTTATGTACTGACTGAGACGGCTTTATTTCTTTTGCCCTGCTTGCACATAAACAGAAAACACAAATGTGGAACACAATGCGAACCACTACACAGAGAGACATCCCTTTGTATGTATGACCCTTTATCCATTAGGGGCAAAGCTACCATAATTTTGTAAGTTGCATCATTATCAATTGAGGGTTGCACATAAGTCTCTTGTTTTGAGATTTTTTCTTACAGGTTATGTATATTTCTAGAGGTGACATAATATTTCTAATAAGCAGAGCAATTTCAACAGTGTCTTCTGAGTTTCGGAGTCTTAGGTTTATTTTTAAAATAAACCTCAAAGTTAATATCTGATATAGGTTTGCCGTTTCCTAATAAAATATGAAAGAGGCTATGACTTCCTAAGCTACCTCTCTTATGCTCCCAAATCGCACTCTCGTGACTTCACTTTTGCATGGTAAATATCTCCTTCGAAAGTTAAAACTTCCTTGTATCCGCCACCCTACAGTCCTCCAAAACAAGCCAAGAAATCCAAACCATATCACACATAGTCGGGCCATTTACTGGGCCAATCAAAACCAGCAGGGATGTAGATCTATCATTACCAGAAATGTTTGGCAGAAAAAAACCATATCACACAATCGGGCCATTTACAGGGCCAATCAAAACCAGCAGAGATGTAGATCTATCATTACCAGAAATGTTTGGCAGAAAACCAGTGCTGTAATAGTTTCCAGACCGTAAACAACAAATCATCAACACCATAGATCTTAAAACATTTTCTCTAAGCAATTTGAATCCTTAAATCCCTAGTTCACACAATCCATCCCAAACAGGCCTATTAATTGTCACCTGTGTAAAATAAATGCATACTCATACAAGAGAGAAGAGGCAATTACCTGTCCCAAGTTTTCCAACTTGCTCTGAACAACATCCCTGCAGAAAAATAACATATCCAAGTCACTGATAGAATATTGTCCTATTTGATATCAAAAAGCATAACCTTGTTCAGTTTCTTCCAAAACCCAGTTCGAGTACTTCACAGCCAAAGATAATAAGGGCCAAATGAACATACCATATAATGTCATCAACAGTGTCATTTGCTAGCAGGTAATATATATTGACCGAAGAAACCTGGAAAAACAGAATCAATCAAGTCAATCAAATCAAAATGTTGCTTGGTTCTTGAACACAGCTATTTTCTTGTAGAACACTTGGAGAGAAACAAATGAACAATGATAGCACATTCCATAACAATCTGGAATGAATGATCTATAAGATTGCTAATTTTCATTTTATATATTCTAATGATTTTAGAATGCCATATTTCTAGTTATTAGTAGATAACCTGGCCAATCCTGTGAGCCCTATCTTCAGCTTGAATTAGGTCACCTGGAGTCCAGGACAACTCCGCAAAAATGACGGTGCTTGCGGCTGTTAAAGTTAATCCAACACCTCCAGCTTTGATAGAAAGCTTCAGAAATACAATTAAATAAACAAAGCTTAGACTTAAATCACAATGCATCATATATTAATAAACCTAGTATGCTAACATTCACAAGAAAAGGGGGAAAAAAGATTAAAACAAAGAAATAGGAGAAAAAATTTGGCATACCACAGCAGCCTTTATAGCATCCTTTTCCTGGAAATCAGTAACTAATGCTTGCCTTGATGCTGGAGGAGTTCTGCCATCAATGCGAATGCAGCCCACTTTTTTTTTCTGGATATTTGTTAGATTATAAGAATATAAGAATGAGCCAATGTAAATGAAATTTCAGAAAATGGCCTTACAATGAGAAACTCATGGATAGAATCAACCATGGGTTGATGATGAGCAAAAATTAGAAACTTGCAGCCCGCCTGCATGGAACCATGTAACAGGTTCATCTATTAGAAAACAACAACATTAAAAGAAAATAAAACCACTGTTGAAATGATTTTGCAAAATAATGTGATGGACTTAATTGTAATGACTTATTTTTATTGTATTAAATAACAATTTTTACATCTTACAGTAGACTTGACACACACATACACTTTGCTCTCACAATGCCTCTCATGTGACTCACAAGTCACTAGACCCACACACCCACTCATATACTACCCCACCACACTCATACATACTAACTAACTACTAACATTTTCTCTCATGCAAACTAACTCTCTTGTGCACATTACAATGACCAATGAACAATATTTATAATTGCACTATGTTGGTTACTCTATCAGCCCCTATGTTTCTGGCTTTTTCCTATATATGGCAGTGGAACTTGGTTTATGTACATAGTTATAGATAGTTCTAGATTTAGATTATTTCATTGTAGTTCATATAGATCTTTCTAGTTAAAATAAGTCAGTGATGATATTTTAACAACCAAAAGGTTAACAAAAAACAAAAAAAAAAAGGTCATCTGTAACTGCTGTACTGTTGGTGCATAAAGAGCAAAGGTTATGAGAGTGTCCATAACCTACTTCAAATATCAACAGATTTTGTATCATGTATCAGAAAGAAATAACTTGCAAATAGTACTTCACTTGTATAGGGCATAAATAATAAAATGATTCAACAATTTTTACCATAAAGCTCAAGTTTGCTGCTTCAACGGCCTTCAGAATGAAACCAATATAAGTCACAAATATATCACATTCTACGTGATTGAATAAAGGATCCAGAATCAATATTAAAATTCCAAGTATGAAAATTCGAAAAGTTCAGTATATCAGTGTACAAAGTACAGGTGTGCCACCACATGCCACCTTTCATGTTGGTAAGCAATAAAAAAAAAGGTAGAGTGAAAAAGAAAATGCAACCTAGTGAGTCAACGACACACAAAATGTCTTTCAAGAAATATTTTGATAAAAAATGCACTAAATAAGAAGATGTCTTTACTATTTACATGAGAAGGGCTCTATCATATTTTTTAGGTTATGCATTTCAGAAATTGAAAAGGACTGAAAAACAAACAAAGCAAGAAATTGAAGCTAAAAAAAGAAGGCAAAAGAAAGAGTAAAAGAAGACAAAGAAAGTACCTCAATGACAGTTCCCAGATAATCTAGGACCCCAGGGATCTTGGCTTCAGCAGAGTCGGTATATATCTGGAACCAAATAGAGAATCAACAAAAAAATTACCACAATGATTTCAGTCGAAAATGCTCATAAATCCCATCATGAAGTGAAAGCAGAAAAGAATAACAGAAGAAGGAAACGAAGATCCCAAAAATATTATTATGAGTTCAAGAAGTGTTGCATTACGCCACACTTTCAGTATAGGGCAAAAGGCTTAAGCATAATATGGCGCAAAAAAGGAACAGACTGGAGATCTCAGCTGAGTCCTTAGGTTTGAATCTCACTCAGGTTTGAGTTGGTAGTTCGTGGGAAGGAGGATGCTGGAGAGCTACCTCCTACCACCGAGTAACTCATTGATCACGGACCCAAAAGCAAAAGAAATAGGACTATTTTTTCTAACTCAATACCTTATTAATAATATTCTTCTCAGAAAATTTTAGTGATTCAGCCTCCTCAGCAGATGAGCTTGCCTTAATTTTCCCTTTTACCACCTCCAACTATGAAACAGATCAATAATATATCTTTTAACATTCAAAGAACTGGATGGACTTTATAGAGAAAGTTTAAAATGATAATCACCAATCAGTTAAGTTACCTCACGGAATAAAGCATTGATTTTTTTCATGTCCTTTTCAGCCAAATCTAAGAAAACCTGGGGAATCAACTCCAGAGATTGTACAACGTCAATAAACATAATTCCAAATTTCCATCTTATATGTATTCAATGGAGCATGAGTGCATGCAGACATGCACATGACTAAACACAAACAAAGAGACACCCAGAGGGCAAGTACTATAGACGTACATCACTAAACCTACTTTCAGAGCAAGTTAGAACTGAAAAAGAAAATATTTATGCAGATTGCATCCTAAGAACTGACAACATCCAAAATATAAATTAGAAACATTTAATTTCCAGGTTCCGTAATATTTGATGTCAAAAAGAAAAAAACCCACTGTTCAAAGCCAGTGCATAAAAGAAATATCAAGAGATGAGCTGCAGAATTTTTTCCTGAAGTGGAATATCTTCAGTTCCAAATTTGCCTCAGTGGTTTTTATAGTTAACAGTCATACTTTGCATTTACCTAGCTTAATATATATTATGTTCATTAAAAATGTATGCAAAGCACAAATAACAACTAAAATCCAACCAGCAACAATTTAAGAAAATGTTTACTTGCTGTCGACGCTTCACAGGGAGTTCAGCTAGAACTTCCTTTTTGAGTCGGCGTATCATCACTGTTGCCTTCATCAAGTTGTGCAGCTCTTCATGGTTACTTGCACCTTGATATACTCCAAAAATGCCCTAGACAAATAATTTTAGAAACAGCGGCATTGCTGATTTCCACATGACTTACTAACGAAGTAGGCTTAGTGAAAACATACAGAATGTACTTACCCCCCTGCAATATCGGTTGCCATATTCATGAACATTCTTATACACATCGGGATATAAAGCTTCCAGCTACAATGCATAGGCACTTTATTTAGAATCAATCAACAATAACTTCCAGAAATTTCAAATGTCAACAGACCATTTGTGAGTACCTGTTTGAATAGCTCTATTGGTCTGGATAAAGCAGGAGTTCCACTAAGCAATACTGCGTACTGAGCTTTCTGAAATTTGAAAACAGTATGAGTTTCAATTACTAAGAAGAAAATGCAAATGCAAATGACTTGGATGAACGTTTATTTTTGCATGCAAGCATATAATTATTTTACATATACATGATCAGTTATGAAGTCTATGAATGAAGTAACATATGCAAGCATCTAGTTGCTTGTCACGCAAGCATCTAGTTGTTTGTCACGAAGAAAGACCTTTATAACTGGAAGAGAGGCAGTTGTCCTTTTCGCTTGAGCATTTTTCATGAAATGTGACTCATCTGCGATCACAACCTAAAACAAACATGTTAACATGAGGAGCAGATGCAGCCAAGTCATATACAGAACAAAAAAATGAAGAACTGTACACATCCGCGGCCAGCATATATAGGCAACTAAATAAGTTTAATTTTCATCATTTATGCACAATAGATTTGACACTTGTAAGACATTTATTTTATCTAGGATTGTTTCAGAGTATTATTATATTTGTTATGCTGTTGATCCAACCTTTCAAAAAATAAAAAATAATAAAACTAGCTCAATATCATATATTTCTTCTATAATTTTGGACATTTGATTACAGCCTAGGAGACCATGCATATTATGATTATCCTGATATATTTTCTGAAGGAGACTCTATGACCGTCACCATGAATGCGCAGATGTGCACACCCACTCATCATCAAAACATAACTTATTCAAAAAATTAATTCTGAAGAATTATCAATGAAGAAACAGAAGAATGTTCCAGTTTTTTCTTGTATTGCAGCATGCTCAATTCAGTATATCCTCCTCTGTCCTGGACTACTCTTCCTTCACGTCTCTAAACAGCCATAATTTTGCATACTAACTACAGTCTTCTGCATGAAATTTATAACGTAACTACTCTATAATTGACCGATTAAAATGATATTTCCTCAGATACTCCTCCAACATGCATTAATTCTTCAGCCAACAGCCTCAAAAACATATGGGTGATCTAAGAAGTGGGAATTGCAAAAATCACAATGAAGGAAGAAAATGTTTAAAAAATAGGAATTCAAATTTCAAACATAGTGTTGTATTTACCTTAAACTCTGATGCCATTAAAACATTCTGTAATTTTGGCACCACGTCATAAGAGATGATGTTGAATAGGCCATCAAGATGAACATTGTCCTTCGTATTTGATGATACTATAGTGAATCCACCTCTATTTGATCCACTCCATTGTGATAAAACAACCTGTGGAGGTTAACTTGTTAGGGGAAGAGAAACAAACAACAAACATAGAAGAATCAAGTTCCTAGAAAATCATTGGAAAATAAATAAAAGCAATAAACACATGAGACAATGAAACAACAAAAACATAAAAGCTTAAACAGGAAAATATTAAACATACAAGAATATCTGATGAAGGAATATTCAGCCATTGTTGAATCATCTGCAAGAAAGTAGAAGTATACAGCCTATTTTGAAGGAAAAAGAAAAAAAGATTTCTTAAAAATTGAAATAAGCATGTGATAAAGACTCACAGAAGCCCAATGCAGACGCAGAGAAGATGGTGTGAGTATAAGAACAGGCCAGAAATCACGAAGGCATGCAGCTACAGCAATAGCCTGGAAAACCGTGACAATATCCATTTGCAAATGCAAAATACTTTAGTAACTATCATGGTAATAATAGCTTCCTCCAAGAAGGCTGCTTATGAATTGTCTTATGGGTTTGGTGGTGTAGATAGTTGACACCAACAGTATTAAAAGAAACAAAAATAAAATATAAAAATTGCCTGTAAAGTCTTTCCTAGTCCCATTTCATCTGCTATGAGGGCGCGACTGCCATGTTGCAACACAAACCTGAAGAAGAAGAGAAAACAATTAAACATGAAAGATAAATGATTGAATTTCCCAATTTTACTGTTTTCAGAGAAAAATAATCCACACAAGTGAAAGTGGTATTCTGAGGACAATCCCCAAAAATAATACATACCTAACACCATCCCGCTGAAAAGACAAAAGCTTTGACTCAATATAATCAGGTATCCTGTCATACAAGTCTTGCAAGAGGAAGAAAAAAATTTTGAAGGCAAAACACCAAAAAAAAAGGTTAAAAAACAGATACATAGTTTTACACTACAAAAAAAACAGAGGTGCATCCACCAATGACCAAGAAGCCTCATTGAGCATTCTATGCTATTTATACAATTTAAAAAAATAAATGCACCACTGATCACTAAAGGAGCTCCAACTAGTTTAACGTTTTAAAAAGAAATGTATCCTTATAGAACAGAAAATTTGTACAATAATGACAATGCTATCAGTATAAAGGCCATTCACAAATGCATATATCATGGCACTGTCAAACAAGCTAATTATTTAATTTCATTTTCAATACTTAGCTTTTACCTCGAAGATCTGGAACGGCATAAGCAGCAGCAATAGCACGTCGCACCAAGGGATCTAAGTTTTCAACCTTAAAATATAATAAATATGACGCACTTGAGTAACAAGACAACCCACCCAGCAGATAAAGCTTGAAATTACAGAACAATGAACAAGAGAACAGGGATGCATTCCAGGTTCAGGAGCAATTTATATTGGTCCAAAGAAACCATAACAGCCAAACTACCATCAATGGGGGAAGGAAAAGAGAAAAAGAGTTACCACCTCAACATTAGAACCAGATATTTCACTCAGAACTTTTTCTGCCGATGATAAAGAAGACACGGGGAAAGTCCATAATCTGCAGGCTCAACAGTAATGAACCAAGATAAGGTTAAGCCACATGCAAATTGTGGTTGCAAAGTACATAAAGCAGTTAATACACACAGTGCAAGACCTCTCTTTTGCATTCCACGTGGCTTTGGGGACTTTGCGGATGGCAGCCACCAGTACCTAATAATGTTAAGCACACAAGTGAGAAAAAATTTGAATGCCACAAAAGGCTCAGATAGACAAAGATGGGCAAGCGACAGAAGTTACTACCGGGTCATATGAAAATTTAGCAGCGATATTTCCAGTGGCATGAAGAAGAAACTTGACAGAGAGCTTTGGCAAACCCTTGGAGCTTTGATCTTGTGAAGAAGAAGACCATAAAAATTTGCAAAATAAGAGGCAATATTTAAAAATTGAAAAGGAAAAGCAAAGCCTACTTGATCTTAATTAATAGGAATAGAGTTGGAAAAGAAAAGCAAGAGGCTTCGTTAAAAAGAGAAATCTCCATGTGAAAATGCATAAATATAAAGAAAAGAAAAGGGAACTCACCAGGTTTTAGTGATGGTAGAATTGAAGAGGGTAATGTTCTGGGTATGGGAGGCGAAGATTCCACCTAAGAAATAGAAGATAGGAAATGAGGGGTGATATTCAATAGGCAGCCCCAAGAGCTGAATAAATTGATAGAAAGCTAAAGAAAGAAGACTAAATTGAATGGAAAAAATGAAAATAAAATTGATAGAAAGCTAAAGAAAGAAGAAATCCCCTACAGAAAAAAGAAAAAGGATAGAGCTTTACCCTGTTGGAAGGAGAATGAATAGGATGGTTTTGACTGGAAGAGCAGAGCATTCGTTGCTGCTGTTGTTGGGCGATCTTTCGGTAAGCGTCCTGCTCAAGGGAGTCCAGTTCTTCAACGCTTAAACCCCAGTCGTCCTCAAAATCCATTCTTTTTGGGCGCAATTACTCTATTTCAAATTGCCCATCATCTCTTACTTTACTAGTGTACTGTGTCTGTGTAGGGGTTAGGGATTTTTCGATTTACCTAAAAATCTTGTGGCTTTCACCATTACAACTGCACCAATGTTGTTAATGTATTGCCTCTTCCTCTTTGCTTGGGGAACCGGACCTTCATCTATCTACCTAACCATTTTGCCATTGCTTTGCCCGCCCTTTTCCTTTCTTTTCTTTTCTATTTATTTTATTGAATTCAATTCTTCAAAAGAAAAACAGAAAAGAGTCCTCTAATTAACTTTCTTATTCCTTTCGAACCTTTACTTTTTATTTTATTTTTTTTTTACTTTGAACCTTATACATCACCTTTTAAAATGAGATAAGGGGAGTAGGGCATTCAACCTTTGATCTCTGTCAATGTCTTGATAGTAAATTATCCGTCGTAGGCATGTTAGGCAAATCTTTACTTAATTATTTTTTTGAGCATTTAAATAAAATATTTAATTCCCAACACCACAAGGGGAAACCAACGAGGTGAAAATGAAGATTCGATTCTTGATCTCCACAATAAATGTCCACACATTTTACTACTGAAACTACATATAAGGGACAACCTTTACTTAGTTATGAGTTAATAACTTTTTTGTTTTCATATATATATATATATATATATATATATATATGTGTGGTATCAAAATCACATGCAATTTTATTGTGTAGGTTGGAATCAGTTGGCAGGGTTGTTCTCGTTTAAGTTAAAGTCTTGAGTTGAGTTCTAATGAACGCAGTCACGTTAAATAATTGTTGAGAGATTTTTGCTACTCTTGTGGTCTTATCCGGATTGAATTAGATTAATCAAAATACAATAAGTTCTGAATAGAATTGGTTCACACCAAAAAAAATTATTGTCAAACAAAAATTTTGGTAATGTATAAAGATAATATAATAATTCTAACGAGGTAAACAAATGATTATAAACACAAAAATGTATTATAAAAATTACAATAATGAGGAAGAAACACAGTACAGACGAAGCTAGCCGATGGGCCGGGCTGGGTTTGTCAATTAATCTTAGCTACAACTGTGCTGCTGTGCCTGTGCATCAGGTTAGGAATCTTCCAAAAGGATGGCATGCATGGTATTCGAAGGCAGCATGTCAAGTTTATTTTCCTATATATATTGCACTAAAAGAGTACCTTTTATTTGAGTTGAAGAAGGTGCAAAAGTCTGTCAAGACTCTCAAACGTACTTGTGGAACTTGAGCAGAGGATTAATTTTACTATGTACGTAACGTATGTATATATGGCAGCAGCATCCCATCAAATGAAATATATGTCTTGTTGTCCATTGCTAAGCAAAAGTTGAAAAAAACCATCTCACTGTTCTGCAGGTCAGGCTCCATCATCATCATCTATAGCTAGGCTAATAATCCTATTAGAAGGAGTGGTGGATGTGAAAAAAGCCACTACTTTGTTAGTTAGTAGTTAGTTGCAGCAGAAAGAACTGCTCTATCCGGGGAAATTACGCGGCGGCTTCCCTGTACGGATGAACCAAACAAAGAGCATTGAGAATACGGCCGACTGAGGAGTCCGGGACAAATAAATTCTTGTGCTTTAAATTGAGCAATTTTCTCCCCCCAAACTCCCAACTTATTAATTATTTGCTTCATCCTTTCAACGTTTTGCCCAGGTATCATTTACTATCAATTCTCAAGTCCTTAATTGATGATCATTAGCCTTAGATTCTCTAGTTAATAATTGATGCCTGAAACTTCCTTGCAAATCAGACTGCTCTTGGGAGCATGGGTTTCAGATTTCTTCTGGTTGCGCTCTGTTTAGGGGCTTGGTTGGATACATCTTCCTCCAGTAGACTAGTGAAAATTGGTCTCAAGAAGCGGCGTTTAGACCTTTTCAGCGCCAATGCTGCAA
>CATIWO010589092.1:0-27143 GCA_949673435.1 Macaranga tanarius | reverse complement strand
ATTATTGCACTTGACACACACGTTTTCACTATATAACAATTCATTTTCACCACTCAAACCTATTGACCATAAATTAATAAAACACACAAAGTAGATGAAATAAAATTGTCTTTTGTATAGACTATATCTATATGATATCTTTGTTTTCAAATTGCTCATAAATGAGTTTCTTTTAAGGATAAATGAGTTTTTTTTTTAGAAAAATTATAAATGAATATTTTGTGACTTTGTTATTTAATTGTTTAATTTTTTTTAACATTTCAGTATTCTATTATTTTAACCTATGAAATATGTTATTTGCAATACTTATAATTTTTCTTTCCTTTAATATTTTAAATTTTAAATTTTTATACTATTGAAATAGTAAAAAGGAAAAATTTATTCATATTAGTTTTAGATGATAATAATGATAGAAAAATATTAAAAATATTTTTTTTCATATTTTCATTTAACATAAAAAATTTTAATCATTATAGAAACTATTATTAAGTTTAAGTTAAAGTTAAAGTTATGAGAAATTGATTAAAATTAAAATATTTTTTTCATCATTAGAGGAAAAAAAATTATAAAATTTGGTGAATTTTTGTCACCTAAATGATATCGATGTGAAATTAGTACTGAAATTTAAAAAAATAATAATTATATCATTTATAATTAAACATTTAAATCATAAGGTACTTAATTATCTGGAGTTTAATTCTTGAAGTGGCATTTGCACTTCAATTTTTTTTCCCAGGGTGCTAAAAGAATAGACTTGATACACTATAAAATTAATCAATAAAAGTATAAAAGACATATAACCAAAAGTTTCTCATATAATATTGTGCCTTAGTACTTAATATGCTGTCGTATATGTAATATTCTGATTTTTTTTTTTTTTTTTTTTTTTTGTAATTGAGGCATTTTTCAGGGATTTTTCACATGTAATTGAATTGATTAGGATAATTATTTTTGCAATTGAGTGATGGCTAGAACTGCTTGCCAAATTTCATTATGCTACGTAGGAACTTTAGTTGAATTACTTGCAGTCAGACTCTAAAGAAAGCCATTCAAAGTGTTTCATTAAAATTAAATATATAAAATAATTTGGTACAGAATTTTATTATATTCTTATGGTTAATATTGTTTTGAACTTGCAAAGAAATTTACAAAATTGAACACGCTAAAACTTATAATTATTCAGATAACTGTCAGTCTGTCACTGTTCTCTTAAATAGCTAGCCTCATCTCAGGCACACATTAGTATGCAGAAAGTGATTTGCAACCTCATCTTCTTCACCATTTCGCTGTACATGATGCTTTTGACTTAGAGACCCACCAGCTTTATTTGCATTTCTTTATTATTATTATTATTATTATTATTATTAATAGCATCAATTGTTCATGTTACCTAGTTATCAATAAACTGTACAATACGTGTAGTTTTTTATCTTTTAAATTAGATAAAAAAATTAAATTCATAAATCAATAATGAAAAATGAAAAATCTACATTTTAAAATACTTTTAAGAAGTAATTATTGGTCTATTCTGCTAATTAACTTAATTGCATAATAACATAAAGAAATCAGTCCACTAATTTCTTTTGACATACATTTATTTTCAATATAGTAGGTAAGTGTAAAGGAAAGTGCGTACGCTTCAAGAAAGAAAATAGTATTGTGACCATAACTAAACATAGTTATCCATATATGAAAATGCTAAAAATAAATAAATACAATAAATAACTACACATATCTCACCAAAATAAAAAATAAAAAAATAATAACTACATATATATGTTTGCTGCAGATTGACTTTGCAAGTGCTTTCCATGTATATGTTCATGAGCCGTTTTCAGTACCCGATCGATGGTATCCTGCCATGGTCTGTTCCCTGATGTTAGCTAAACCTTCATTCTCATGCTGCCATTAAGTCATCATCTTCTATTTTGATTTAGTGTACTTCAAATTGATTGCACTTTGTACTGAGCCAATATTTACTTACCTTTGTCGTATACACCATTATAAATAATTGATTGATAAATTATTGAAATCATTTTGAGGTTTCTGAATTTTTTTGATTTTCATTCGGTAGGTCCTTATTGAATATCTAAAAACCTCAAAATGATTTCATATTAATAGAAATTAGTAGATTATGAAAATAATCTACTGAACAACATCGTCAAATTTAACAGACTTTCTGCTCAAAAAATTTAAAAGATATAAAAATTAGAAAAGTAAAAGTTCGAGCAATTAGTTAAAGTAAAAATTCAATAAGGATATATATCGAATGAAATTCGAAAAGTTAAAAGACTTCAAGATGGTTTAAATTTTTTATATTTCATATTAGACTACAATATCTTAATTAATTAATACTAATTAACAATTAATTATTAACCATCTAGCGGTCTAGTATTTATATGAAATCATACTATTTGAGTAGGTAAATAATAATTAACAATTATATATTAATCATCCAAATGTTTTGTATTTATATGAAATCATACTTTGGAATAAGTAAGAACTTGAAAATTATTCGCTAAGTGCATATTCACAAGAAGAACACATGAACTTTTATTCATAAAATTGTAACTTCCGCATATTAATTTCTTAAAAGGTTAATGTACATCCTTCTTAAACAAATGAGGATACAAATAAGTACTACACATGAAGAATTAGGTTTATTACATCACATTATAATTGTAGAAGCTATTACATAATGAATTATATAGATTTTTATTTTTGCCACGATATCATCATCATCTGTGAAAAATTATTGTTTGTTTTCTTCATAGTACCAGTCCAGTTGATCCCAGTCCCACCCACTATCAATAGACATTGGCATGGTGCTACTTGCCCCAGTTTGAGTTGGAATTGTGTCATTCTCTTCTGAAGATGAACTCTCAGGTGAGTTAAATTGCGCCACAGTTGGTGGGTTTTGATGGTGAGATGCTGCTCCCTCATCAACACCACTGGCAGCAGCTGCAGGTTGAGCTCTCGTCGTGAGTGCCTCCACTCCTAATGGCCGTCTATCATATGCTCGTAGGCTTTTCAATTTCTTATACACCCGGCACAAGCTGAACTCATGCCTTAACTGCCAAATGCAAATCGAGAAATTGTGCAAGACACCATAAATTATTGTCACATAACCAATCACAAAGGACATATGCATGACTTTAGAATTGGATTAAGAATTTTGATAATAAATTTAGCTCAGGTGGCATACATATGAGGGAAGGTATTGTAGTGGTGGAGGTTCGAACCCACTCCTCTCGAAAACTAACAAATCTAACACTAATTACATTAACTGATATATGTACTAGGATAAAAAAAGTGTGACCTTGTTTAATTTTTTTTGTTTAGCGTAGTGAACATTTTATTACTATGATCATAAAATCATAAATACATAAATCCAACTAATGAATTGAAGATTATCAATAGAGCAAATTGGAGGGGTAGAATTTGTCCGCCTCTAGGGTTTTTGACACTCATAGAGATATAAAAGATCATATCCAGCACACCATCATGTATACATATTGGCTACTGATAATAGCTTGAATTGATCACTCGGTGAAACCTATTGTGAACATCACAACATGTATTCTTTTTCTTTAAATATATATATGTATATATATATATATATATATTCCTGAGGTGAAATTGTGAACTTATTGTCATGATTAATAATTCAATAATATTAAGATCAATAACTAAAATTATAACGGTAATATATATAACTATTACGTATAATTAAGCTAATAGTGCAATGATCGAGTTCTCAAAAATAAAATTCTGATGTAGTGATAGAAATATTAAATATGTAGGTACCAACCATTGAGGGTGCAGCAACGGATGAAGATGAAGAGGAGGATGCTTCTCCACTACTGGCTTTGTACTCATTCATTTTCCAATCAGTTTTGCGGCCATTAGGAGCTCTTCCTAAGTAGAAAACCATAGTTCTTTTCATGCCGATGGAGCGATTCTGAGAATAAACATGCCCAGGAGATCCTGTAGCTTTCCAGTATCCACTAGTTGTTAGCCTCTTCGGCCTTCCTCCACGAGCCTCGCTCTCTTGTCTTGGAATGAAGAAGAACCATTGTTCAGGGTCTCTACTCGACAAATCTCCTGCAAATTCTGCACCAAAAACATTAAAAAAACTGTTATCTAACCACAGAACATGTATTTGAAGAAAAAAGCGTATGATTTCATGAGATTTTGCATGCTCCTGAACCCTTTGTAATTAAGGCCATGAATATAACTCCAGTAAAAATATTAATCATGGGAATACTTATATGCATGTCAGTTCCTGCATATGATCCAATCTCGATCTTTTACCATATTCTGCATAAAGTGCTTAAAAATATAGGGGAGATATATGGACAAAAGGGGAAAAAAAGACCAATGTACGGATCAATCGGGATTAATTACGATTCTTGTAACTATCATATATATACTAGCTATTAGAGAAAAAAACTAAAAGCTGAAGAAGATGAAAGGGAAAAAGAGAAGTGTCAAATAAATAAATTAATATACTTGGAAGCTCCCAAGGATTGTAGTCATAAATATGAAGAACAGGAATAATCCTGTCCATGACACGGTTCAGGTCCTCTCTTGTTCCATCTAACTTGTTATGCAGATAGAAGGAGACTAGCTCTTCTTCTGTTGGGTAGAACCGAAAACCAGGTGGCAGATCCTCCATTTTTTTTTTTTTCCTTAAGCTTTTCTATCAATGGCAGCAACAACAACAACAATAATAATAATAATGTTGTAGCTTGTATAATCAAGAACTATTAAGATCTTTGTTACATGAACAATATATATATATATGAAAGGAAGTTTGATGATCAAGAAATGATGATGAAGTTAGGCAACAAGACGAGTAAAATGAGAAAAGATGACAGAGTTTTTGCTTGGAAACTTCGAACGCGCTTGTGGGGAAGAAATTCATCTTTGTGAAGAATTGGTGACCTAATGACCTAATCCCCTATCCGTACATTAACTTCGTATACCACTATGTGTGGAATTAGTCAAGTTTTTGTCTTGCTTACAATGTATTTTCTTTCTTTTCCTTTTATTACAAAGGTTTTTTTTTTTTCTTTTAGGTAGCTAGCTAACATGATTGTTCTTACTTAAACAATTTTTTGATTCGAGTTTTGGTATATATATATAAATATATTAAATTAATTGTTAAAAAATTTTATTTTTCACATACCCATTATTTAAACCTAAATTAATATATATATATATATATATATTATTGTTTTTATGTCTACATTGCCAACCTTTTTCACATTTTTTACCATTGTTTTATTAAAAATTTCTTACGTATTCAAGATTTATTAATATTCAATCTATAAATAAATTATACATATGAATAGATATACTAAAATAAGATATTTACCACTCATTGATATGGCAAAACTAACAATTAATTTGAATGGAAAAATAAAATAGATAAAGAAAAGAATAATCTAATAACATATAGATTATTTTTTATTTGAAGGTAAAAAAATAATGAGAGATAAATTATTTTTTCAAATTCCACTTTTCTATTTCTAAAAATTAAGGGAATAAGAATTTTTCCTCCATTTTTTTCCTACTTATATTAAAAATATTATTAAAGTATTATTATTTTATTTTTAATTTTAATTTTTTAATTCTTAAAGTTTTCATAGCTAAAAAGTTATGGAACCGTTTTTAATTTTCTTATCCCATGAATTAATCGAATATAATTTTTTTCGTACTATTAAAAAAATTCCATACTATCTCTAACATTATTTTTTACTTATTTAATGATTAAGTGTAACACAAATTTAATGTAGGTAACTCATTTTTTATTTTAATTTATCTTCTTATGTTAGATTTGTTTTTTGGTCTTATTAAACCCTCTATAGAGGGCTAGCCAGCCGTCACAAATTTGTTTTTTCCATTGTCATGAATGGCCTTCAAAAATCAAATGTATGATATGCCTTTTCTACTCTAATAATTATGTATTTAATAAGAATTGTAATATCAATTCATATTTACTATTAAAATATTTTATTTTACTCTGCATGCATATTATAAAATAATTATAAGAACTGTAATAGCAATTCATATTTACTGTTTTAAATTTTGATTTTAATTATCACTCGCTCAGTTAATAAAATTTAACTGATAGTAATATTAGAATATCTAAAACTATAAGATTGTAAATTTAAATTTCTAATCAGATACATTGACCAATATTTTAATTCATTTGGCTCTAAGACAAAATATTGGTGCTATATATATATATATATATATATATAGGACAATGATGGGCATCGTGATTGTCGAAAATGTCCCCCCGATATAAGGGGCATTTGGTTTTTTTTTATTTCAGGGGCAGGGAAGTAATTGGCGCCGAACCCGTGATGCACTGTAGCGTCACGTACCTAGGGGTGGCTACGGGCCGGTTCCGGCCTGGAACCGGGCTGAACGGGCCCTGAACTGAGGGTAGGACCGGTTCCACCATTCTGGAACCGTACACCGGCGGTTCCGGTTCTGGTCATTTTATGAAAAAAAACAAATTATGTCAAAAATTCAAAAAATGCAAGTTACAACTCTTTATAAAATTTCACATAATTTTTTCTTACTTGTGGTATATTTTGTTTTCTAAAATAATACAATTTTATATAGTGCGTAAAAACCGAATCAAAAAACTAGAATCATGAACTGGAACTGGCCAGTTTGAAACCAGCCTAAAACCGGGATTAAGCCAATTCTGATTTAGTTCCACCTTAGAACGAACCATAAACTGACGATTCCGAACTGAAACCAGCCGGTTCATGAACCGTGGCCACCCCTATGCGTACCAACGCCAATCTTTTCTCATATATATATACACACCATATCAAACTTTGTGAGTGCATTATTTTAGTAGTTTTTGACTATTAAAGACGTTTCCCACTTGCAAATATAATTACAGTTAAGTTGCTTTGTCGTCTCTGATTTAGGAGGCAACACACAAGCAACTTAGAGGGGAAAATTGTTTGGTGTTATTTATGCATTAGTTTTTCATTTAGTTTAGATTAATTTTTTATGAAATTTGTTAGTATTATATTAGGATTTGTTTGATTTTTAGTTTTAATTAGTATTTTATTAGGATATTAGTTAGTTAGTTAAATTTTGTTTCTCTTTTATTTCATACTTATTTTATGTGTTTGGTTATGTTTCAAGGGTATTTTGCAACTTTAGGGTGTTCAGGGACCAATCTGTAATTTTGCAAGCAAAAAGTCAAACTTATATATATATATATATATATAAAGAGACCCTTAATTTTTTATTACTTTTCACAAAGTAGAGGAAACATGCTAGAAGTTGGAATTGTCTTTACATATATATTAAAATATTTTTGAGTCAGTTTATACAATAATGTGTGATTAAAAAATTTTGACGCATGCCAAAAAAAATTCAAATTTAAATGTTTATGCTATTATCAAATTTAGTCTATGGTATGATGAATGTATTTAATTACTTTATAATTTATAGCAACTTGAAATTTTTGGTTTTTGACTCCTAAGTATCAATCTGGACTTTTGATTGGAAAAGAAAAAAAATGTCTTTATATTCTTTGAAATGATTTTTATATACACATTAGTTCACATTCGGGTCTAAAATCAAAATGTAAGATTATCACCAAATTAAGATTTTTAAAATTTTGTTTGAATCATCTATATATACCTATATCTATCAAGTTATTTATTTCTATAAAAAAATATATTTTAAAATTTATTTATGAATAGATTGGATTGTATGATTAATATTTTTATTTATAAAAATTGTAAAAATTTCAAATTTGAATGTAAACTCTTATAACTATCATCTGCCATTATTGGTGGAAATTTATACCAAAGAAAATTGGCTGAATACCTGCTTTCACTTCTAAAATTTTTTTTTTTCTTTTTTTTTTTTTTTTGATCTGGCCCTAATGGGCTCTTGGGAGAGCAGAGGGAGGGAGATCGAATCACTGCACTTCAACCTGGATGTCCCCACCCTTGGCCATCAGGCTACAAGGAGGGGACACTTCTAAACTTTATCAGCTTGACCTTTATCACCCTTGAATTTTCATTTTAACCTATTATAATTTCTACTTTTATTTTAGGCCTTTATAACTCCTGAATGAGTGCCCTGACATGGATAAATAAAGCTGATATGGATATATACAAGTTGTTGAGTAAAATAATAAACCAATAATATGAAACCACATGTACCTTAATAAATTTATTTTTTTATCAATTTTATCTTTTTTTTTTTACTGTTAGCCATGAGTCACCATTATTTTGTTTTTACCATATCACTCATCTATCCACAGACCAAAAAGAATCCAAACAAGAGCCAAATTCATCAATCCACATAGCAGTAATAAAAAAAAAAAATCAAATCCTTAAAGAGTCGAATTCATCTGCAAAGCATAGCTTTCTAGCAATACTTCATAGTAGTAAATACTGATTATTTAGTTCCCTTGTCTAAAATGTTAGACCCTTTCACAGCTGAATTTTTTTCTTTGCCTTTCATCAATTAATGCCCCAAATTGTCCCTAGAGTATCTTCGCTCTCTTAGGGTTTTCTCTCCTGCCTTTGTTGTGCAGGTTTGTCTGTGTTTCTTATATTTTTTGTTTATCCTTTTATTTTATTCTTTGGTTTTTTTCATGGCAAGTAGTAGTTCGAATAACACTCTAGGAGATGAAAATGAAGGAAGTGATATTAGGGGTTGTATTAAAGGTCTCAAACTGGATATTGAGGATCTCCCTAAGGAAGAAGAAGTAGAATCGAAATGGCATATGGTTGGTCGGTTGCTACCAGATAAGGTGATAAATTTTTCTGCCTTGAAACAAATGATGGCATCAATATGGCGTCCTCTTGAAGGTGTCTGCATATCAGAACTAGAATGAATTGAGGAAGATGGTTACAAAAAGTTCCTATTTGAATTCTATAATGAGATTGATTTGGACATAGTAGAAGATGGCTATCCTTGGTTGTTTAATAATAACCAGTTTGTTCTGAAATGTGTGGACAAAGGTGTGGATCCTATGACTGTTGAATTGAACTCTATATCATATTGGATTCATGTGTACAAATTACCAAATGGATTTTGGTCAGAGAGAGTGGCAATGCATATTGGTAATTATATTGGAAAGTTTATGGAGGTCGATCCTAGCAGTTTCAAGGGAGTGAGACATGCTTACATGCGAAGCAGAGTGAAAATTGATATCATGAATCCTCTGCTAAAAATAATGAATATGAGTAGAACAGGTGGAGATTGGGTTGAATTAGAGTTCAAGTATGAAAGACTTGTGGATTTCTATTTCATTTGTGGAAAGCTTGGTCATTCTAAGAGATATTGTCCTATACTAATTCAGAAATCCATTACTAAAATTTCAAGGCAGTATAGCAAAGATCTTCGAGCAGAATCTAGACGTCCAACAAAGGCTATTGGTGAGAGGTGGCTGACGAATGGAAGGCGATTAGAAAATTCTATTAAACGGGATTGGTTAATCGGTAAGCATAATAAGGCAAGTCTGAATATGGTAGGTAACGGGGGCAACGTGAATCATGGTCCTAGACAAAAGGTAAAATTAGTGGTAGTGAATGTCGTGACTCTGGATATGTCGGGAAAGGAGAAGATCGTTCAACAGCTAAAAGAAGAAATTACCATAATGGAAACATGTCAACAGAGGCTAAAGATTGGAGATTCCAAATGAAAACGTAGTGGTAATATTGAAGATATGGTACTAAATTTGGGCCAACAAGAACTTCCAGCCCAAACCATAGTGAGCTCAAATGATATTGAAAGTCCAAGTCAGAAAAATGATGGTACTCAACCCATTTATCCAAAAAATGAGATATCAATAGGTCCTGGTCTTCAGGCCTGCCAGAAGCCATGAGTTGTCTAAGCTGGAATTATTGTAGACTTGGCAACCCACGTACAGTTCAAGCCCTGAAAGGGCTAATCTAGGATAAAAAGCTAGATCTTGTGTTCCTAGTCGAAACGTTTCTTATTTCTTTTAAGCTTGAGCCCCTTAAACGGGCTTTGGGCTATGACTGTTATTTTGGTATGGACTGTAAGGGGTATAGTAGGGGCCTTGCACTTTTTTGGAGAAAAAATATTAATGTTAGCCTATTGGGATTTAATTCCCACATTATTGATGTCAGTTTGAATCTTGGGGGTAGCCTATGGAGATATACAGGCTACTATGGGCATGCTAGCCGAAATGAGAGGTATTATTCCTGGCAGTTGATTGAATCTATTACTTCTAAATTTTGATCTTCCATGGGTTCTTATGGGTGATTTTAATGATGTGCTTCATAAAGACGAGAAGAGAGGGGGTACTCCTCAACATTAACATTTAATTGCAGGTCTTCATAATGCTATTTCAGTTACTGGGCTTTTGGATCTTAGTCTTCAGGGAGCCCAATTCAAATGGGAACGAGGCTGAGGTACCGATTCTTAGATCCAAAAAAAGATTAATCGAGCTTTTGCTAACTTAAGGTGGATGCTCTATTTTAATAAAGTCATCGTCACTTCTTTAGAGCTTTCAACTTCTGATCATCTGCCTATATATTTATCTCTTTATACTTCGGTGAGCTCTTTTGGCATTAAAAGATACATGTTTGAGAATTTTTAGGCAAAGGATGATAAGTGTATGAGAGTGGTACAAGATAGTTGGTAGGTGGGTGGTGAGCTGTCTATTATTGATAAAATTGCTGGTTATTCCAATGCTATTCAAAAGTGGGCCAGTAATTCAAACACCAATTTTCCAAAATAAATTCATCATTGTCAATGACAGATGGGTAGGTCTCGTGGAAGGTAAGACATGTTAAGAGTTCAGTCTTTCTCTTTTTGGCAGAAAAAGCTTGACCAGACTTTGGATAATTAAGTTCACTATTGGCGACAAAGGGAAAAAGTCTTTTGGTATAGGGAGGGAGATTCTAATGGTAAGTACTTTCATAGTGTAGCCTCTTCTAGAAGGAGGAAAAATGCTTTGAAGAAATTACAACGTGAGGATGGATAATGGCTTTCATGGTCGACTGGTTTGGGTGCTCACATTGAAGATTATTTTCAGACTCTTTTTTCTTTTGAAAATTCCACAAGCAACTATATTTCTTCTTTAGTGGTGCCAAAAATTTCAGGAAAAGATAATGAATTGTTGCTCTCTCCAGTCTCTCTTGATGAAGTTAAAGCTGCTGTGTTCAGTATGCACCCAGATAAATCCTCGAGTTTAAATAGGCTCACTCTAGGTTTTTATCAAAAATTTTAGTCTCATATTAGTGTAGATGTGGTAAGAGTAGTTTCAGATTTTTTTAATACTTGTACTTTTCCTACAAATCTAAATGACACGACCATTGTTTTGATTCCTAAAAAGACTTTACCTTCCAAAGTCTCTGATTTAAGGCCAATTGCACTTTGAAATATTTTATATAAAATCATTGTAAAAGTTATGGCCAATCGTCTCAAGCAGTTACTGCCCAAGTTGATTTCTGACACACAAAGTGCTTTTGTCCCGCATAGATTGATAACTGATAACATCATCATAGCTTTTGAGTGTATGCACACTATAAAGTCCATGCAATCGAAGGGTGATGGGTATGCAGCTCTTAAAATAGATATGAGTAAGGCTTATGACCATGTGGAGTGGAGGTTTATTACTAATATGATGCAAGCTATGGGTTTTTCTCACAGGTGAGTGGATCTTATTCTGATGTGCATTTCCTCTGTAATGTATTTTATTACTAATGATGGTTGGGAGAGTAATCCTATTGTCCCTCAATGAGGTCTCAGGCAAGGCGATCCTCTCTCTTCATATATCTTTATTCTTTGTGCTGAAGATATGAGCCTTCTTCTTCAGGATAGAGAAAAAAGGAAGCTTATTTATAGTTGTAAAGTTACTCATCTAGCACCTCCGGTGTCTCATTTATTTTTTACTGATGATTGTCTTTTTTTCTCTAAAGCTTCCAGGTCTGAGGTTTCTCATATTAAAGAGGTGTTAGAGTTGTATGCCAAAGAATCGAGGCAAGTTATTAATTATCAAAAATATGCCATATACTTTAGCCCAAATATTAATCATCGGCGTCGGGACCGTATTAAATCTATTTTGGGTGTTGTCGATATGGATTGTGCAGGAACATACTTAGGTCTGCCATTTATGATAGGTAGACATAAGTATGAAATTTTCTCTTACCTAAAATCTAAGGTTTAGAATAGAATTCATAGTTGGAGTAATAGAATGTTGTCTATTACAGGAAGAGAAGTAATAATAAAGTCAGTTCTTCAATAACTTCCCATATACGTAATGCAAGTCTTTAAATTGCCTCTTTTTATTTGTAAGGATCTGGAGCGTATGCTCAACTCATTTTGGTGGGGTCAAAAGAAAGGAGGTCAGAGAGGAATTAATTGGATGTCCTGGGATCATATTTGTATTCCTAAGAAATTTGGTGGCTTAGGATTTAGAAAGGTGTATAATTTCAACTTTGCTATGCTCAGCAAACAATGATAGACATTTTTATCAAATCCTAATGCCATTGTCTTTAGAATTTTTAAAGCCAAATATTTTCCTAAGACAAATTTCTTAAAAGCCAAGAGGAATGCCAAAGGAAGCTTCATTTGGCATAGTATATTGGATGCCCAAGATCTTGTTCACAGAGGTTCTAGATGGAGGATAGGGAATGGTAATACTTTTAGAATTGGCCTTGATCCTTGGTTATTGGATGATTCATATGGTATAATCCACTCTAACATTCATAAAGATCTTAGAGACAAGCCGGTTGCTAGTTTGATGTTACAAGATCGTCGTGGGTAGGATATTAATCTGATTAGTGATATTTTTGCTCAAAGAAATAAAGAGCTTATTTGTCAAATTCCATGTTTCAACAGTTCTAGAGAGGATCATCTAATGTGGATTGGAGAGGTAAAAGGTCATTTTAGTGTTAAAAGCTTTTATCACCTTTTGCAACCTTCACTTAATTCTTTATGCTATTCGGTTCCTATATGGTCTAAATTATGGAAGCTTCATATGCCTCCAAAGTGCAAAATTTTGGCCTGGAGTGCTTGTTGTAATGTTCTTCCTACTTTTTATAATTGTAGGTGAGAAAATGAAACGGTCTAGTATATATTTCTTAATTGTCCATTGGCGGTGTAGTGTTAGTCACTTTTAGCTCTGGATCATATTTGTCATGGTACAACTCCTTTTTTATAGGTTTATGAATTAATTTTTAAGCAATCTGATAGTTACTTAAGTCAGATATTTGTTATGCTATGTTGGAGTATTTGGCAAAGTAGAAATGACAAGGTTTGGAAGAATAAATTTCCATCACTTAGACAAGTGATCAACCGGGCTTCTAGTTTTCTTTGTTAATGGTAGAATGTTAATGCTGTAAAAAGTGATAAGTCGTTGGACTTGTTGACAGAGCCTCGTCCTCAACAAGGTCAGGCTGTCTAGGTAGTTCCTCCTCCTCAGTTTATAAAAATTAATATTAATGCAGCTGTGGGGGATCTAAGGAGCAGGTGTGCTTATGGTGGTATAGTCAGATCAGATTCAGGCAGTTGGATAGTAGGAATTTTGGGTTTTAATCAGTCAAGTATGTCTTTGGTAGAAGCTGAAGCTTTTGGTTTAAAAGAAGTTCTTTCCTAGGTTAAACAGAAGAAATGGTCGAAAGTTATTATTGAGATGGATTGTCTCTAAGTTGTGAAGGCCTTAACAGAGGATTGTTGCACTTCATGTTATTTTAGTTGTCTTATTTTTTTTTTTATTTTTGTTCAATTTTAAATTCTCTTGCAGATGTTAAAGTAAATTTTATTTTCAGATCAGCTAATAGTGCTGCTTATATAATTGCTAGAGTAGCTTTTTTAGCTAAGGTTGATCGTAAGGAGTGGCTTACCCCTCCCTTGTTCATGGAAGATGTACTTTTGCATGATTTTATTTAGGGGAATTGCTTATGTCGCAAGTAGCGACAGCAACAGTGCTGTCGCTACTTGTGACAAAAAAAAAATCATATCTGCCCCCTGTATTATGGGGGGGCAGAAATGTCAAAGGGGGAGTGTTGCATTGTCGCAACTTGCGACATGCAACACTCCCCTTTTATTTAATATATTGACAATTTTCCATTTTTCAAAAAACAAATGAATGACTCAAATTGAAATTGGCTCCATCCTTGATTAGTTCCTCATAACAATAACTTGCTCTCCTCTTTTTCTTCTTAATTTAATTTATTTTGGGTGGAGATTTTTTGTTATTGATTTCTGATTGTTCTTTTTATTTATTCTGGGTGAATGATTTAGCCTAATTGCTTTTGCATATGATGATGCGGATTTTATCTTTTATATATTAGAATTAAGGAAACTCAGAGAATATATTATTTGTTGATTTTAGGGTGGGAGGATATATTATTTTTTTGGAGGTTTTTGGATGATGAGCAGGGCAGTTCAAGCGGTGGTGCATGGTGGTCTAACTAGGAGATGGGGAGCTAGAAGAAGATGGTTTAGTTGTAGTTTTTTTAAATTATAATTAAAATCTTACTCGCAAATATTGTTACATTGTAGTACAATAGTTGGACATGTCATCATATTTTTTTTTAGCTTCACGCATTTTATAGCAACTGAGAATACGCTATTGTCCACTCTGACAATCCATGGGCTAAACAGAACAAAATAGGTTAATTTTAAAGGTTAAATAAGTCTAAAATAGAAGTTGAAATATATAATGGGTTAAATTGAAACTTCAGGGGTGATATAGTTCAAGTGGGAAATTTTAGGGGTGAAAGTGTGTATTTAGCCAAAGAAAATTTATAATTTGCAATGTACAAGAAATAGAAAATCGTGTAAAAGGGTTGGAAGAATGAAGTCAAGGAGAAGTCAACAAAACACTAGACCTAGTTCAGGGGCATGTGATGTTGTGGAATGTGGAGTCATGCAATTATATACTTTCACGCGTAGTTCGCTAGAAGAGAATTTTAATTAAACACAAGAGAATGAAGACTCCGTGTGTGCCTAAAACGACTTGGAAATTCAAATAAACAAGAAAAACAAAAATAATTTATATTTATCTTAATTTTATTATATTTATAGTTAAGTATGTGTTATATATAATAAGTAGTTAAAATATATATGAATACTTATTAATTTTTTATTGAACAATGATAAAATTATTAAAATACATATCACTCATTTAATAATCCGGTATAATTTTTTTTTTTTTTTTAAGTGAATCGGTGTAATATATTTTATTCATATAGGAGAAAAATTACTTGAAATAATTTCAAGTATTAACAGTGTAGGTAAAAATCTCATTTGTTTATTAGTTTTACCTTCTTTTTTTTTTATTACCTATTCAAAAGATATATGTTTTTATTTTAATTTAAAGAATTGTTATTTAGAGTATACTCAACTCTAATTAATTTAATTTAATTTGATAAAATTATAAGACGATAAAAATCTCTTGCCAGTTGATTTAATAATTATGGAAAAATATTTAACATATATTCACTTGTTCCCATGTTGTATAATCACAAGTGTTATTTTTTAACAAAAATAAATTTATTAAATTTTAATAAATTATTGGAAATAATTTGAATTTCGAAGCATTGAATGGATAATTTGAATTTTGAAGTATTGAATGGTTGGTTATCAAATGCTCTCAAGACCCGTCGAATGATCAGCATGCAAATTAAGTCATGTTGACTCTAATTTTATTTTTAATAAAAAATGAATTAAATCAGCATGCAAATTAAGTTATATTGACTCTAATTTTACTTTAAATAAAAATTGAATTCAATTTTCATGGGGCAAAATTAAGTTGCATATATAGATAATTGGGAAGTTGCATGTGTTCTTCTCATCTACACATCATGTAGCAGTAGAAAGAGCACCGATATGGGGTCTTTGATCGGTGAACACCATCTTTGAATGTATATATACATAGCTACCAAATTTAGCATTTAATTGGCCTTCCTAGTCCCTCTAATTAAGAGTATTAAAATCATAAATTAATAATGAATAGTTTGAATATTATATTATAAAATGGTCTTACAAAAATTAGACGAGTTGATAATTTTATCTATGGTGCTACTGCTAGTGGAGGTTGATAATTTTTATCTGCGGTCCACCCCAGCTGTCAACGACACCAGCAAATGTTGTCGTGCTTATTTTTCTCTAATTTTTAATACAAAAAGATCAATTTAGTCATTCATTATTTAATTTTATTTAAATTTATCATTATATAAAAATCAATAAATTCCTAACTTAATTTAATTTATATTTTTGAGGCAATTATTCATTATTTAATTAGTAAAGTATGCTTTATTTAAGTTTATTAAAGTTACAAAATATTGACTATAAAATTGCAAATATAATAGAATTCAAGAAAATAAATATTAACTAAGAATAAATATTTGAACATATTAGAACAAGTATATATTTCTTAATATAAATTTAATTTAACTACTTTCAATTCTAATATTCTAATATGCACATAATGATATTTTTTAGATATAGACAATTCATACTTGGTATGTTTGAAAACTAAAAAATAAGGGGAAAACAAAATAAAAGTGAAAATTAATTTTTTATGTTTGAAAAAATAATGAAAAATAAATTTATTATTTTTTCCTTCAAATATTTTCTCTCCAAAACATAAAGAAAATTGAGAGATAAAAAAAAAAGAAAGCCAAATATAATTGAAGTTAAAAATTTAACAAAATAATAATTTATTATTTGTCTATTTTTTTCTCACCTCATTCCAAACAAGAGAAAAACAAACTAATTTTAATTTCTTTTTTTTTTTGTTTGTATATTCTTCAAGCTATATATATAATAAGAGAAAAAAATAAAATGGAAAAATAAGCTTATTAATTATCTTTTTCTCTTTATTTTTTTCCCTCCACCCAAATACAATGTTGAATTCTAATAAAATTTCAAATCAGAATTTAAAAATTTGCAATTCACATTTGTTTATTAGATTTACCATGACAGAAGAAAGGTGAAGAAAAACACACGTTGGTATAATGATAGTTCAAAATGTGAAGTGTTAAATGGATTTTTAACCTATTCAAATTTTTTATTATTATTTTCTTTACTTTGGTTCAAATTATTGTTATTTGAAATTCATTAAACTTTAATTAATCTAATTCAATTTTTTTTTAAACAAATCTAATTTTATTTGATAGGATTATAAATGTGATAAAAAAATTTTAATAACTAATGCATAACCACATCTCGAATCTGAAAATATTATTTAAGTGAAAATAAATATTGCCAGTTGAGGATAATTATTTTTAATATATAATTACTTATTTTCATATTTGATAATCATAAATATTATTTATAAGAAAAATAATTGTATTAATTTTTAATAAATTATTAGAGATGATTTGGATTTTTTTTTTTTTTTTTTTGATCTGATGATATGGAGTGTTAAATGGTTGGCTAAATCCGTCAAATCAACATGCAAAGTCATGTTGACTCCAATTTTTCTTTTACAAAGATTAAATTCAATTTTCATGTGGAAAAATTAAGTTAGATATATAGAATGTGCTAATTAATGGGAAAATGCATGTGGTCTTCTAGTCTGTAAATTAATGGGAAAATGCATGTGATCTTCTAGTTTATAATATATATAAATGTACGAAAAGAGGGGACACATAAAATTACAAAACTGTTTGTATGATTTATTGCATAACAGTCGGATAATTTAGTAATTTATCAATTAAAATTAAATTAAATTATTTAAAATTATAATTATAATTGAATTGAAAGTGTATTTTTTATTTTAATTAGGTTAACTTATAAAATCTGGATAATTTAGTAATAGTAATTTATCAATAAAAATCAAATCAAATTATTTAAAATTATAATTATAATTGAATTGGAACTGTATTTCCTATTTTAATTAGGTTAACTTCTATTTTATATAATATAAATTAATTAAAGTTCAATAAAGTTACTATTAATTTAATTAAATTTTACTATTTAAATAATTAATTATAATCATAATTTAAAAATAGTATAGAGAATTTTTTTAATATAGAGAAATAATAGAAGTAAAAATAAATAAATAGATGATGTGATTACTTAATAGAAGTAAAAATAATAAAATAACTGATGTGATTACTCAAAAAAAATTAATGTTAAAAATAAGAAAAATGAATTTACAACAACAATTTTTATTAAAGTTTAATTAAAATAACTAAACTAAGTTAATTAATTTATGTAACGATTAATTACAATTGTAAGATAAAAAAATAGTACATATAATTAAAAATAATTAAACAACATTATTTTATACATTATTTATAAAATAATATATAAAGGTAGTATGATATATTTTAAATTTGATTTATATACAATATATAGTGAGTGAAAAAAAGAGAAAAATAACGTTAAAAATATTAAAAATTTAAATGACATAAATTTTATTACAAAAATTATTCAAATTAATTTAAAAAATTTTGAATTATTTAATGATTAATTACAATAATAAATAAAAAAATTGTAAAGAAAATTTTTAATTTTAAAAAGTAATATTTAATCACTAAAAAAAAGCTAAATATTAATTTTTATAAATATTAAAATCATGACAACTAATTTATAATAAAAATTATTTCAAAATTAATAAAAGATAACTAAAATTAATTTTTTATTATCAAAATAGTATATAGAATTTTTGTTTAAAAAATGAAGTGCTAAAATAAAAAAATTCAAAATTGATGTGTAATTACGAAAAAATAGAAAAATTAATGCTAAAATTGTTAAAAAATACTACAAAAAATTAATTTATTAAAATATAACAAAATAATGTATTTAAAATTTTATTTTATATTGATTAATTACAAATATAATTTAAAAATAATACATAAAAAAAATTAAAAAGAAAAATATTACAGTTAAAAGTATTGATATTGTATTAAATTTTTTAATTTAAATTTATTTTATAAAAGCGAGTCTGATAATAGAAATATTACATGCGAAACATATGTTGTGTATGCTAGTTAGTAGAAAGGGAAGCAACAGTGTGAGTTCTCTGACTGATGAACACTATCTTTGAATATATAAAGCTATCAAAATTTAGTATTTGGCTTTCCTGAATACCTTAGGATCCCACATTGCTAAATTAGGATGAGTGTGTGAGTTTATAAGCATCAAATTGACTTTGTTCTTGGTGTACAAATTTTTGATATACTAGCCCATAGAAGCAATTCCAAATAGGCAAATTAAGGAACTTCAAAGGGAAGTTGGCAAGTTAATAGAGAAAGGATATGTTCATGAAAAGTATAAGTCCATAAGTCTATGTACTGTTCTCGTGCTATTAATACCTAAAACGGATGGATCTTAGAGGATGTGTATTAATTTTCATGCCATCAATAAAATCATTGTAAATTGAGTACATTATATTCCTAAGTTTAGATAATATGCTTATATTGATACTTAAATTTTGATAGTTCCCCAAAATAGTCTGATGATGAACCTTGTTTAGTGCATAATTGTTAGGAAATGGTTATGCAACAGAGATTCAACAGAAGCATGTGCCCTACAGGGGTGAAATTTCAAAATTTTCACTTGCATAACTCTTCATCACATGAAGAATTCCTCTGCCCAAGATCCAATTTGAAATTAACACATAGCTAAAATAAAACACACGAGCATGTATATCACAACCACTTCGAAGTTCAAGTTGAAAGTAACTTAATTACAAACTCCAAGTGTTTGATGAAGACCACAAGTATCTACTACTTTGGTATGGAAGATTTAACTCTTGAATAACATGCTCTAGCCACCCAAGTGTATGGCCTCCAGCTTCAATCACCAAGCTCTCACCAAATCACCTTTCTTGCCTAAATTTATAAGCATGTAGACTGAACTTTTTTAATCAGTAATTATCTGGATGAATCTTTTAAGTTAAAAAAAGACCTCTAATTAAGCATTACGTTAGCCATTTTAAAAATTAATTTGAATTCTGTATTTAAAATGTACATAGGAAAATTAAATCATTACTTCGTTCATGAGTTAATAATTTTATTTGTGGAGGTTGATAATTTTTATTCGTGGTGCACCTAATGAACGGCATAGGTAAATTTTTGTGCTAATTTTCTATAGTTTTAATATACTATTTTTAACATAAAAAATATCAATTAGGTCATTAATTATATAATTTTATTTAAATTTATCATTACATAAAATTAATAAATTACTATATTAAATTAATATTTTAAAGACATATATTCATTATTTAATTAGTAAAGTATAGTTTATTTAAGTATATTAAAATTAATAAAAATATTGACTATAAAATTGTAAATCTAATAGTTAGAAAAAAAATAACTATGAATAAATATTTAAACAGATTAGTGGTTTTTTTTTTAAATATAGAAAATTCATATTTGGTATGTTTGAAAACTGAAAAATTAGGAGAGAAACAAAATAAGGGTAAAAAATATTTTTTTATTTTTGAAAAAATAATGAAAAAAAAAAAATTTCTTCAAATAGTTTCTTTTCAAAACTAAAAGAAAGTTGAGTGAAAAAATGAAAAGATAAATATAATTTAAATCACAATTTTTAAAAAATAAAATATTAAAATAATGATTTATTATTTATGTATTTTTTCTCAGTTCGTTCCAAACAAGAGAAAACAAATAAATTATAATTTCTTTTTTTATATATATTTTCTTCAAGCTAAATAAGAAGAGAAAAATAAAAATGGAAGAATAAGCTTATTAATTCCATTTTTCTCTTTATTTTGTTTTTCCTTCCACCCAAATGAAAATGTTGAATTCTAATATAATTTCAAATAAAAATTTAATTAAAAAAACTTAAATAACCATTCATCTTATATTAAAATGATATAATTAATAATTAACAATCAATAAAATTTTACAAGTACAATTTTATACGAGATAGATTTCCGAGATATTTTAATAATTAGAATTCGAATCAAGGCCCAAACTGGATTAAAAAAATAAGGCCCAAACTTTTTTATGGACTGAGTTATAAATTGAGTTTCAAAATTTTAAATGGTGGGCCGAGCTTTTCTATAAGCCCAAAAATCTCCAACATGCTCTCAAAACCTGAACACCTGCTTATTAATGGATTATTTACAATAATGATACTCAAGTTTTACCAAATACCATTAAAGTATCTTACCTTTAAAACATAATACAAAACTTCTGAACTTTTGAATTCATATTCCGGTCATCGGTGATGACATATTGATGATATGGTCACTTATGTGTCAAAAAGTGATGCCAACTAGGGGTGAGCAAAAATAATCGAAAACTAAAAAATTGAACCGACTGATTCGGTTCGGTTTCAATAATAAAATATGTTCAGTTCGATTTGATTTTTATAGTAAAAAAATCTATTAACCGAACCGAACAAAATTTATGGTACATCTTAAAATTTTATATGTATTTATAGTTCAGTTTGATTGGTTTAGTAATAATATTTTAAAATTTATTAATAATATTAGTTTCTAAATACATAAAACACTTAATAAAATTATTTAATACCAAAAAAACACTAACAAAAAAATATTTAAATATATTTTAGAGAATCGGTTCATTTAATTTTCTAAAAAATTAATAAATATAAAATATAAAAAATTAGTATTAATAGATCTTATAAATCTTATTAGAATATTACAAAATTACATAAATGAAATGGATTTAAAATTGTAAAAAATGAAAAAAATCAAAGTTAGAAAAAAAACCTAACCGAACTGAACCAATTCAGTTCAACTACTAATTCAGTTCGATTTAATTTTGAACCGAAATATATTCGATTCAGTTTAGTTTTAGACATTTTTAAACCGAACCAAACTGACCGATACTCAGCCCTAATGCCAACATGTAAGAATTTGTACATATAGTGCCACATCATCGACATATATCCATCATTTTTTTGTAAAAAAAAAAATTATTATTACCACCATTTATGATTTATGTTCTCATCTCCAGCAACTACTACAACAATGAAATAAATTTTTTCAATTTTCTAATAATTTCTTCTTATCACCCAATTTTTTATATTTAATAAATATTCAATATCAACAATAAATTATTTTTTAATTTTTTTCCATTTCATCCTTATCAACAACTTCATTTTCCATTTTTCTATTTCAAATATACATCCATTAATTCAAGTTAGCGACAACAAATAGATCTAACAAAAAAAAATACATAAATAAACATTTTACTAGGTTTGATTTGGGTTTGTGAGAATTTGTAGATCTCATTTGTGTGGTAGATGAGGGAGATGTTTGGAGCAAGGAGCTGATAATCGGTGCTAAGGATTCACCGCCTTGTGTTCGTCACACAGTTACCCACCACCTCCTCAGCATCTATCCACCACCATCTCCCAATCTACAATCCTAGTGCTGATGCCACCTTACAGTCATAGTGCGACCCTTAGCATTTATCCACCACCCACTTCCTCTTCCAGTTGTGTGCGCCCGCACACACAAGTGTATGTGCGTGCGTGTGTTTGTGTGTGAGTGTGTTTGAGTGAGAAGAGGTAGAGATTCAAATGCTATTGGTTGCGTGTGGGTAATCTCATTGCCAGTACCTTGAAGAATTGGATTTTTTTTTTTTTTTTTCAAAATGATGTTTAACTGGAGGCTGGAGCTTTTGTATAAGGACAAAATGAAGGCAATAATAAGTAAGATGAACAATTCAATTTTTGTTTGATTTTACTGTTTCATTTTGATTTTTTTTTAAGTTTGAATTTGAATTTGAATTTTTTTAAGTCTGAATTTTGATTTTTTTAAGGTTAAAATGGCATTTCACCCCTGAACTATCAGCCAAGGTGCAATTAACCCCAAAATCAACTTTTTGGACTATTTAACCCAAAAAAATTAAAAATTTGGCAATTCACTTCAAATTTTCATAAAAAGAAGGAGAGTGTTATACACTCTAACACCCTCCTTCTTTATAAAAATAAATATCTTTTATTATAAAAATAAACATTTTTAAATAATAAAAACTATATATATTTATTCACACATTCTCCTTCCTCTTCTTCATCTCTTTTTTGATTCATCGTTCTTCTATACCCATAATAAAAAAAAAATCTCCGCCCTACCATCACCACCACCATCATCACTACCGTTATTGATCCGATCATTGTCCGCTACCTCCTATAAAAGCTTGCCTATAACCTACCCAAACTCAATTAATTTTTCACGATGCTCACACAAAATTGAGAAAAAAAAAAAAAACCGCCTCCATGTACTGCCACCACTGCTCTAGTCACTGTTCCCACCACCTCTAATAACCCTACCCACACTCAATCAGTTTCTCATCGTGTTACTTAAACTTTATTTGAGTAAATCACTCAAAAGAATCAAAAAAAAAATTGGGATCTCGATAATCGGTAAATACTTGAAATACTGCTACTTCAAAATGGGTTTCTAAAAATTGATGCTTTAATGGCTAGGTAATTCAAAGTTTAATTTGCTTCTTATTGATGTTATTGATTTTATGTGTTATTATTGATGATGTTAATATTAATTTCATATGTTAATTGTTGTTGTCTTTGTTAAAAGTATTGGTAATACTATTATTTTTGTTGATGATGGTGGTTGCAATATGTTGTTGATGATAATATTTTTGTTGGGTGGTCTTAATTTTGTTGATGATGGTGGTGGTTTTGAGCTATGTTGTGTTAATTTTTAAGGAAGTTTATTGTTCATAATGGTGGTAGTCTTGGGTAATGGTGGTGTTAATTTTCAAGCAATGGTGGTGGTGGTGTTAGATGGTACTGTTTTAGATAAGGTAGTCGTGTTAGGTGGTAACGATGGTGGTGATAGTGATTGATGATGGTGATGTTGAATTGTATAGGTGGTGGTACTGTGTGGGTTGTGTTTTTGGGTGGCTTAGTTTATTATTATTATTATTATTATTATTATTATTATTATTATTATTATTATTATTATTATTATTATTATTTAATGGTAATGAAATCCAATATACAAAGAGGGATGATAAAGGAACAAAAAAATTTTATTTTCAATGTAACCCAAAAAAAATATTTTTTTAGTATCTCATTAGCTCAAATAAGGATGTGTAATTCAATTTTTTAGGTTTGGGGTGAATTGCCAAATTTTCAATCTCTATAGGTTAAATAGCCCAAAAAGTTGATTTTGGAGTTAATTGCACCTTGGCTGATAGTTTAGGGGGCGAATTGCCACTTTAGCCATTTTTTTAATGTATTACAGAGTTAAATGTTGAAAGTATGGAAATGAGAAAATATTAAAAAATAAAGATGAGTATTTGGATGGTGAAAAAAAATTAAAAAATAATTAGAAAATGAATATTTATTTAATATTTTAAAAATTATTTATTTTTTGATATAAGTGTTTGGATGGTGAGAAAGTGAAAGAAACTACAAGTTGAGAAAGAAAAAAAAATTTGAAAAATTAAAAGAGAAGAGAATATATGAAACATGTGGTATTAAAGTGATAGGTGAAGTAATTAATGGTAATAGTTGTTGCCTTGTTGGAGATATAAGAGAAAAAGTGGTGATAATAGTAATTTTTTTTTAAAAAAAAGTATTAATAATGAGGACAAATATCGCTGATGTGGTGTTAGTATTGTTATGCAAGCCGACATGTCATCCACATATCATTATCGATAACTGAAATATGAGTTTGGAGAGTATAATGTAATCATATTAAAAAATTGTCAAGTTTTGTATTACGTTAAAAGTTAGATACTATAATGATAGTTGGTTAAAAATTTTGGGTATCATCAATATAAATAACCCAATTATTAATACTCCAGTTTGCTTCATGCATTATATAGTTTCTGCAATTTAATTTTTTTTGGTGTGTCTTTCAAATCGATCCATATTTTATGCACAAAGGTTTTTTTTTACACTGTTGTATTTTATTTAATATGGTTCTTGAAGTGGGTTGTTGTTTTTTTAATTGTTTAGATCAAGAAACGATTTTTTTTCTTAATATTGTTTAGTTTAAGAAATGAAATTGGCAAGAATGATGAATCAATTAGATGAGTGAATGGAGTTGATCCATTTTGAACTTAACTTGTGAGGCATTAATTGTCTGACTCGCCCAAATTTTTTTTTCATTGAATTACAATTACAATATCAACACCAACTACTATTACAACAACTATCAACTACAACTATAACAACCTCTCTCTCTCTTCTTTACCTACCTATTTTTTTCTCTAGCCTCTCTCTAGTTTTCTTCTTCTTCTTCGTATTGTTCACTTGGGTTTGGGTAATTTTTTTGGCCAAAAACCACCCAAACACCCCACTTTTTTTTTTGCTTTTTATTACTTAATATAAGATGATCTTGAGTTTTATCTCAAGTTAGTGATGAGTTTTTTTTTTCATTTTAAATAATTTTTTGTTGTTGTTTGTATTTTTAGTTATTTAGTCCTCTGCTCTGTCAAATGGAGCAGTAGATTTGTAGATCTAGATGGTATAAGTTTAAGATGGTGGATGTCCCCAAGAGGATATTTTTTATTTCTACGGCTTTATTGTTTGTATTTTTTAGAAAATATCTTCTGTTAGTTTTTTAGAGTTATTTTCAGTGTTTACTGAAATTTGTAACTTGTTATTTGATTGAATGAAATACAACCAACTTTGATATATATATATATATATAAACTACAACTATAATAACTATCAACTTCAAAAATACTAATCAACTATTAACTACAATATATATATATATAGGTAATGAGAGGTAAAAACATCAAATTCTTGACTTTATACTATTTAGAAATCGAACCCATAATATTATCATGAAGCTTCAATAGGAAAGTGGGCTTTTTGTCAACTCTCCCACACATCATTGACACTTGCCAAAAAATTTGTTACTTGGTTTCCTTTTGTGCTGAATTAATTACTGTGTTATTGTAGCTGTATTTGTTTTAGCTTTTCATATGTTATGATTTGATGCCACATATTTACATGTGTTTCTGATTTGGGTTTTGGATGTTATTTTATATCTGTGGCTTGTTGCAATTTACAGTCAATGGTGATAAAATCAAGGCTTGTTTCTCAAAAACATTCGCAGTGGCCGCCTAATAGCTTTCGCATTGGCCAGGCTGTGTTTTTCTATCTTTCCACTGCTGTGTATAGACATGTAAATGATAGCAAATTACTGACAACAGTTGTTTGCCATTTCATGTGATGCAGTAAATGCATGTATTTTAACTTTATTGATTTGTTGCCATATCCTTAATGGCTTATAATAGTTGATGACTTCTAACTGTTACCCCTTACAGTTCATGTTCGTTGGCTTTTAAGATGATTTGATAACTTCTAACGGGTAAATTATATAGACAGTTCCTAAGTTTTGACCCATATCTCATTACCATCCTAAACTTTTAATTTGTAACTATAAACTCCCAAAATTTTAATTTAATTGCAATAAAAATTCTTCCGGCCATTTTTGTTCCTAGTCACTGACTGGCACGCTGATGTGGACCTACTAACATGCCACATTACCATCCTTCATACTTTTTGAAAGTTGACTCTTATTCTCCTTCTTCTTCTTATTTCGTTCACTAATGCAACACTACCACCGGGAACACCACTACTACCATTTCACTAATGCACCACCACCATATAAGGTTTGCAATTTTTAAAATACTATAAAATCCTCCTTTTTCCTTCCCTTCCCTTCCCTGTAAACCCTATATTTCCCTCCCTCTAACCTAACCTTCCCTCTCATCCTCCGATTTCTCTATCTTATCATACATTTTCTCTATCAATTTCAAGAGAGACATAAATGATAGTTATGTTGTTTGTGCCGATGCCTTGGATTGGGTTTGTAACACTCTCACCACAAACTTATCCATTAATACACTTAATTAGGAATTTAATGACAATAAAGTATCACTTAGCAAATTTCATCAAACCATGTTAAATAATAATACTTAATTACAACTCAAATTCGTTCTTCCATTACATATCAATTCTAATATCTTTATCTTGTCGCGCCAATGACCACGGCACTGTCTTTTCTTTGCTGCTATCCCAGCATATATCAAGCACCTAACCTGAAAAATTTTTAAAACAAAGGAGTGTGAGTAATTTCAAAAGGAAATTACCCAGTGAGTGTATGAAAATATACTTGAAACTTATTCAAAGCAACTTCTTTTTTTTATAATCAAATCATTTTATAA
>CATIWO010589091.1:0-30104 GCA_949673435.1 Macaranga tanarius | reverse complement strand
TTATTACAATTTACATTATTGAAATGGTTAAGCATATACCATTATTGTTATTAGAATATATATATACATACATATATCCCCCAATTCCTCCAAGAATTGATAACAATATACAAAATCAATCTCTCTTTCTCATAATCATCTCAATTCTTTTTCTCACGGCCCACACTGGCTGGTTCACTTGATCCCTTACTAGATCAATCACAATACCTCGTATGCATACAGTAAAGACCATAAGGATTCACCCCAAAGGCACCTCTGAATCCCTGCGCTGTCCCAAAGACAGTTATCAATCGAGTGGCCAGCTCCTCTCATATATACATATAATACCAACCCTTACATATCATATATATATATATATCTTTATATAATTCATCACATGAGTAAGGGTATCATTATACCATTTCAATGTTCATTCTTAAGGAATTATAGAACTTTCAAACTTGATTCCATTTCAATGCACGATTTAGTCTCTTTATCTGAGACTTTCAAATATTAGGTCAATTCCTCATTAGAAGTTATTTTTCAACCATTTTTATGTTTTGTTATATTATTCAAATGTTTAATACAAGTTTCTGGTCGAAAGTTTAAAGATTTCAGCCAACGGGTCACGACACAGGATGTAGGAGTGTCCGTCTGGGCCACAGAGGCATGTGTCTTTGTGCTGGGGTGCATGTCTCAGCTGCAGGGGTGCATGTCTCAGCTGTAGGGGTGTATGTCTCACCCACAGAGGCGTGTGCCTCTATACAGAGGCGCCAGCCTCTGTAAAAGGGCATCCAACTCCTCAGTGGTAGACGCACGCCTGTATGAACAGACATACACCTCTATACCACTAGAACACGAACTTCAAAAGAAGAAAATACAGAAAAACGGTCCAAAATTTAAGTTTTCAGCACCAATAGATCACTCATCATGCATACAACTTCAAAACATTAACAAACACTTTAGGAACTACCTAAAGAGTTCTAGATCTAAGAAAAACTCACCCACAAGTAACATTTATTCAACAAATACTTGAATCTTAAAGTAAAAAAAAAGAAGAAGCAATAAAATTCAATTCACTCACAAAATTCTCCTGCTGAATTCCTCTTCTTCCTTGCTGAATTCGGTTCTAGGGTTTCATAGCACAACTTCTTCTCTTTTTCTCATTCTTTTATTCTCTTCCTTCTCTTCCTTTCTCTTTTTCTTCTTCTTCCCACGTTTCTAGCCATACTTCTTCTGTAGAAACTCAATAACTCCACTTGCTCCTCTCTACTTTGCTACCTTATCTTTTCTTGCCTTAGTCCTTAATCCTTTTATCTTTAGTTTCTTACTTTCACATCCTTACTTTCTTTACTTAACACAATTCCTTTCTAACTCCCTTTACTTTCCTCTTTTCATTTCAATCCTTCTAAACTTTCATTTAATAACTCTCATATATATTTTTATTTAAAACATCAAACTTTATTTCTTATAAAAATATTTTTTTACTTCCTCATCAATATAATAAACATCAATTCTAATCCACACTGATTTAATACATGAAAATTAACTCCATAATTATTTACCTGAAATAATAATAAATAAATTCTAAATCAACACTAATTTAATATCTTCAATAATCCTTAATTATCATTAATTGTACTTAATCCGGTTCAATGACACGGATGTTACAGTATTATTCCTTGAAAGGTTATTTTGATAAATTGTATTCATTTATGAGAATTTTAACAGTTTTGAGATTATTACTGGGAATGTGGTTTAAAATTGTTTTGGTTTGATGTTTTACAACTAAAAATATTTTTGCTGCTCATTGGATAATTTCTTGTGAAATTACTCACCACTGTTTTATAAAATAATTTTCTCAGATTAGGGTAGTTATTAATACTGGAAGAAGAGATGGCAGTATACTGGGCCATGATGGTGTATGAGATCACCGAGGCAGAGACTCTTGTGTGATACATTATGCATCACGATTCAGATGCTGAGCTAGTGTTTCAGATTATGGTTCAGCCCATAGGGGCGGAGGTCCTACTGTCTGCCATTTGCGAGGATCATTTGGATGGTGTCTACACGACCTTCCGCGTCCTATACGCCACCTCCACTGACGTCTAGGTCACCCTCTCCTGGATGTGATGCGGATTTTATATCTGTATATTTTGGGCTTTTTGCTAAAGGCTTTTAGACACCCTTGTGCTATTATTGGGATATTTTTTAGCCATAGGGCTAGAGAGATTGTGAGGGTGTGGCGAGAGGTGGAGCTTTCTATTCACAACCATCATCATCATCATGATATGTAGATCGACCATGGTTCCGACTACTATAAGAGAGAGAGAGATGCTACAGTTATAGATACATATATATTAAATTATTATTTTCATTGGCATTTGGTACTCTCAAGCTTGTATATAATGTATATATTTTTCATCTACTGATGATGGTTTTGTAGTATTACTAATGTTATTATTATATTTATGAGTTGTTATGATATTAAAAGTGTCCTTACCATCTATTTATATTCAAAGTATTTGATTATGAAAATATATATGATAGTAAAAATGTATTATTGTGATGTTTAAATTGTTTTAAGCTGAAATAAAGATATAGTATAAATGTCCACCAACATATACTTACAGTTATATAAGAATGAATGGTATTCTTTTATAGAAATATTTATATGAGGTTAGCATCATTTAATGATTAAGATTCTAGTATTAAGCAAGTGAAAATTTTTATTGTTAAAAGATTCTTTTTGATTCTAGAAGTAACACCTTTATTATCATTAATTCCCTAGTTATATTTACTAATGGAGTTGATGGTAGTGGGGGCGTTACAATCTTGTATCAGAGCCTAGGTTATTGGGTTCTGTAGACATTAAAAAAATATTGTGTGATATATGTTATAGATATTAAGAAATATTGAGTTAGTGGATATTAATTATGGAATGTATATAAAGGATGATGATGAGAATTACTAAAGTTTTGTGATTTTATTTTCAGAAAATAGCAAGAACTAGAGATGGACTATTAGGGAATCAAGGTAGAGGAGTTGAATGAGGTCGTAGTAGGGCTAGAGGTAGAGGCAAAGGACGTGATGTCCAGTCAGATAGAGTCAGGCCAGTTGAGCTAGCGAATGTTCCTACTATGAGTCAAACCTTTCAAAGAGAGTCATCTCCATCTTCAGCCTCGATTGGCAACGAGAGAGATGATCAACTGGAGGTTCGAGCAGATAGTCTGTAAAGTAGTTCTACTTCAGCTGCCTTCACATCAATCTTTGATCATGTGCCTAGAAGGGCGAGGAATGTTTATTACACAGCATCACCACCGGTGATGCCAGTGAACGTACCTAACTAGCTAGTAGCTCCGATAGTGCACATAGATGCTACTAATCTAGCTAGAACAATGGCAATGGTAATGGTAGAATGAGAGAGATACAGAAAGCCCAAAGAAATCATTGAACATGCAAAGAAATATGGAGCATATGATTTTTATGGGACTCTAGACCCAGGATAAGCAAATAAGTAGGCCAGAATGGTGGATAAGGCTTTTAATATATTACAGCTTAGTGATAAAGAGAAGATTGGCAATGTGTATGGCCTCATGTTTGAGAAAGTAGATGACTGACAGATGAGAGTAAAAAATCAGTATAGGGAAGCTTTCACTTGGCAGCTTTTTAAGAAAAAGTTTGGTAGAGAATACTTGACTAAAACTTTTCAGAAGCAGAGAAAGGCTTCTTTTGTAAATTTGGTACAGGAAACAATGTCGGTTAGAGAATACACTGACAAATTTAAAGATTTATACAAGTATGTGAGAGATATATATCTTACTGAAGAAGCTAAAAGTGACAAGTTCTGAGATGGATTACATGTTTCTCTAAGAGGAAAGTTGAATCTATATGCTGGAATAATCTTTCGAGATTGGGTAGAAAAGGCGATGGAACAAGAAAGACTTGATAAGGAATTGGAAACAGCAAATCGACCAAGATCTCATTATCAAGAAGGATCTTTGAGGCAACCTTGGAGGGGTAGTAACAGCTGGAAATCAAGATTTAACCCCTATTCGAGGAATAATCAACAGTCAGGAGGAAATGTATGACTGTAGGGTAGTCAGATGTCTGTGAGATAACCAATACCTCCTTTTCGACCAAATACTCTTGGAAATGTTCCGAGAGGAGGAGCAGCAATACCTTGGTGCAGTCTATGCAGGAAGAAACATATGGGCAGTTGTAGTCGTAGTAATATGAGATGTTTTAAGTGCAACGAACTTAGGCACTATGCCCGGGAATGCACTAAAGGCGTAATTGGGGAAACCTTAGTTCAAGGGTCAAATGCCCTTAGAACGGGAAGAGTTGGAAGGCCCCGATTGCTGCAAGAACTAATAGTACTAGAAGTGAGGCCAGTAGAGCTCCACAGGCTCAAGAGAGACCTATGGGATAACCCAATGCAATAAAGACTGTTCAACAAGCAAGGATTTATGTAGTGATTGAAAAGAATACCGAGAATGCGCCAGATGTAATAAGGGGTATAACTTTTATTTATAATAAATTGGCATGTGTTTTTATTGATCCTGATGCAACTTTCTTTTTTATATCATCTACTTTCGTCCTGTATAATAAGTTTGAGTTAGCTGATAGAGATGAACCAGTTTTAGTTAGCATGCCTATGGGAGTCAGTGTAATATGTGACAAAGTCGTTAAGGATGTTATGGTTAGGATAGGTGATGATGAGATGGAATGAGATTTTATGCCCTTACCTCTTAGCGATTTTGATGCTATATTAGGTATGGATGGGCTAAGTCACTATAGAGCGAATGTAGATTGCTTAAAGAAGCGAGTAGTATTTGAGAAGGCAAATGGTAAAAAGATTCATTTTGTAGAAGAGAATAGAAAAGCTCCAACTAAGATAATTTTAACTATGACAGCTATGAAGTATCTTAGGAAGGGGTGTAATGTTTATCTAGTCTTTGTGGTGGATAAAAAGATAGAGGAGATAGATTTAAAGAGAGTACCCATAGTTAATGAGTTTGAAGATGTATTTCCTGAGGAGTTGCCAGGATTACCACCTAATAGGGATATTGAATTTAAGATTGAGTTATTACCGGGTACAGCTCCTATATCTCAAGCTCCGTATAAAATGGCTCTAATAAAACTGAAAGAGTTAAAAGTGCAGTTGCAGGAATTATTAGACAGAGGCTTCATTAGGCTAAGTTTTTCTCAATAGAGAGCATCGGTGTTATTTGTTAAAAAGAAAGATGAGTCTATGAGGTTATGTATAGACTACATGCAACTGAATAAGGTTACAATTAGAAATAAGTACCCATTATCGAGGATAGAGGATCTATTTGATCAGCTCCAAGGAGCTACTATGTTTTCTAAGATATATTTAAGGTCAGGGTATCATGAGTTGAAGATTAAGGAGTTCGATGTTTTTAAAACTGCTTTTAAGACAAGATATGGACATTATGAGTTTTTGGTGATGCCGTTTGGACTTACGAATGCACTAGCAGCATTCATGGACTTGATAAATAGAATGTTCAAACCTTATCTGGATAGGTTTGTGATTATATTTATTGATGATATTTTAGTATATTCTAACTCTATCATAAAGTATGAAGATTATTTTAGGGTTGTATTGGAAACTTTGAGAGATAAGTAGCTTTATGCTAAGTTTAGCAAATGTGAATTTTGGTTGAATAAGGTGGTATTTCTTGGTCATATAATATCAGCCGAGGGAGTATATGTGGATCCGAGTAAGATTGTGACTATAGTAAATTGGGAACTACAGAGGAGTGTGATAGAAATTTGAAGTTTCTTGGGTCTAGCAGGATACTACAGGAGATTTGTTTGAGATTTCTCAATTATTGTGTCGCCCTTATCGAAGTTATTGAGAAAGAATGTGAAGTATATTTGGACTCCTGAGTGCCAGTAAAGCTTTGAAGTTTTGATGGAGAAGTTGACTACTGCACCTATTTTGACCTTACCTGTAGAAGGTGGTAGATTTATAGTGTATAGTGATGCTTCGAGATAAGGGTTAGGTTGTGTGTTGATGCAAGAGGGCAAGGTAGTTGTTTATGCATTCAAACAACTGAGACAACAAGCAGAACTATCTCACGCATGATTTGGAGTTGGCAGCTGTGATTTTCATCTTAAAGATATGAAGACATTATCTTTATGGGGTAACGTGCTAAATATTCACTAATCATAAAAGTCTCAAGTATATTCTTAGTCAGAAGGACTTAAATTTAAGACAAAGTAGATGGGTGGAATTGCTGAAGGATTATGATTACAATATTGAATACCACCCGAGTAAAGCCAATGTAGTGGCAGATGCGTAGGAATCTGTATTACATTCGTGCTATTAGGATGCCCTTTTTGATTTAGATCAGGAGATTGAATGTTGAGTGTGATGTAGCTACACCTGACAGTGTTTTAGCCACTTTGAAGGTGAGACCATTATTACTGGAAAGAATTTCTCAAGCTCAGAGAACCGATGATGAAGTGCTGAAATGGATTGAGGATGTAAAGAGTGGGAAGAATAAAGATTTGAGTTGTGATGAGCAAGGAGTGATGATGATAGGAAAAAGAATATATGTGCTAAATAAAGAAGAATTGAGAAGAGAGATAATAAAAAAGCACATTATTTTGCATATGCGATGCATCCGGGAAGCACCAAGATGTATCAGAATTTGAAGAAGAATTATTAGTGGAAGGAGATGAAGAAGGATATAGCGGAGTATGTTTCTAAATGCTTAACTTGTCAACAAATCAAAGCTGAACATAGACATCGAGCTGGTTTAATGCAATCTTTGCCAATACTAGAGTGGAAATAGGAATATATAACCATGAATTTTATAGTGGGTTTACCGAGAATGCAGTAAGAAAATAATACAGTATGGGTGATTATGGATAAACTGACAAAATCTGCTCATTTTTTGCCTATTAAGATCAGTTATAGTCTGAATAAGTTAGCGGAGTTATACATTAAAGAGATAATAAGGTTTCATGGAACGCCAGTAACGATTGTATCTGATCATGATCCGAGGTTTATCTCAAGATTCTGACCAAGTTTGCAAGAAGCTCTAGGTACTAGATTGAGATTTAGTACTGCTTTTTATTTTCAGACTGATGGACAGTTTGAACAGACTATTCAAGTGTTAGAGGATATGTTGAGAGCTAGTGCCTTAGATTTTAGTGGAACTTGGGATAAGTAGGTGCCTTTAATGGAGTTTGCTTATAACAATAGTTGTCAGAGCAGTTTAGAAGTGGCACCATTTGAGGCTTCATATAGCCGGAGATGTAGAACTCTTATCTGTTGGAAAGAAGTGGGAGAAAGGAAATTGTTGGGTCATGAGTTGGTTCAATTGACAACTGATAATATTTAAACAGTTAGGACTAATCTCAAGACAGCTCAGGATAGACAAAGAAGTTATACAAATCTTAAGAGAGCTGATATTAAATTTAATGTGGGTGATAGAGTTTTTCTGAAAATATCTCCCTGAAAAAGGATGATAAGATTTGGTAAGTGAGGAATATTGAGTCCTAGGTTTATAGGGCCATATGAAATTATTGAACGAGTTGGACCAGTGACCTATCGTTTAGCTTTACCACCAAATATAGAAAGAGTACATGATGTGTTTCATGTGTCCATATTACGAATATATAGAAGTGATCCTACTCATATTTTGAAGGAGCAGCCGGTAGAACTAAAGAAAAATTTGAGTTATAAAGAGGCACCTATAGCAATTTTGGCTAGAAAACAGAAAGTGTTGAAGAACAAAGTTATTTCTTTAGTCAAGGTGTTATAGAAAAATTACTCACAAAAAGAAGCTACATGGGAGCAAAAAGAGGACATGAGACATAGATACCCAAGACTTTTGTAATTGAATTATGCTTGTATAAATTTCGAGGATGAAATTTATGTTAAGAGGGAAGAATGGTAACATCCATATCCTTGAACCGGATTAATTAAAGTTAATAATAATTAAGGGTTATTCGATTATATTAAATTAGTGTTGATTCGAGTTAATTGTTATTATTTCGGGTAAATAATTAAGAATTTGATTTTCATGTATTAAAATGATATTGGTGGGAGTTAATATTTTTATTGTGGTAACAAATGATAAGAATAAAATATAATAAAAAAAGTTTGGTTTAATTGAATGAAATTTTGGAAGGATAAAATTGAAATGAAGTTAGGATGTAATTGAAACAAATGTGAGTAAATGAATTTAGAAAGAAAAGAAGGAAAAATGAGGGATCAAAGTGGAAAGAAAAGAGAGGAGTTGTTGGTTATGTAGAGGAGAAGTATAGCTATGTACAGGAAGGAAGGAGAAAAAAGGAAAAGAAGGAGAAAAGAGAAGAAGAAGGGCTTTGAAACCTAAAACCAAAATTCAGCAAGGAAGAAGAAGAATCAGGCGGGAGAAATCTGTGAGTGGTTCTAATTTGTTATGGGTTTTTTCATGCAAGTTGATTTTTAAGCCATTTTTGTATATAAATGCTAGGGTTTTGATATTTTCTTCTAGATCTAGAATGATCTAAGTGGTTTCTAGCATGCTTGATTAAGTTTTGAAGTAATATGCATGATTTATGACCATCTGGTGTAGTTAAATTAAGTTTTGGACTAAAATTTTTGTAAATTTTCCTATGAAATTCATGTTCTAGAAGTATAGAGGCATACGCTTAATCAAACAAGAATACGACTGCACATTGGGGAGGCGGGTGCCTCTTCACAAAGGCTGGTACCTCTGTGAAAGAGACATGTGCCTCTATAACTGAGACATGCGCCTTTGCATAGAGGCACACACCTCTGTGGTTCAGACGGGCACCTCTAGGTCCCGTTTTGTGACCCTTTTGGTTAATAACTTAAAATTTTTGAATGGTAACTTGAACCAAACATTGGAATAATGTACTAGAACATAAAAATGATTGAAAAACAATTCCTATTGATGAAATGACATGAGATTTATAAGTGTCCGATAAAGAGACTAAATTATATATGAATGAACATCAGAATAGTATAACTATACCTTTACTAATAACATGAATGTTATATAAAGATTATATTGATCTATATATATGATATGTAAAGGTTGGTGATATATGTATATATGAGAGGAGTTGGCCACTCAAATTATGACTGTCTTTTGGGACAGTGCAGGGATTCAAAGGTATCTTTGGGGTGAATCCTTGTGGTTATACCATATGCATACGAGGTATTGTGAATGATCATGTAAATTGGCAAGTGTGGGCCATGAGAAAAAAAATTGAGATGATTATGAGAGAGAGATTGATTCTTATATATTGTTATCAATTCTGAGAATAGTTGAGGAATATATATTTATGAATAATATCTGTATGAATTTCAAATTGAGAAAGATATACTTGATAAGAATATTAAATGATGAAATTCTAAACTCTTGAGATAATTGAATGGAATAACTATTAAAGAAATCAAATCATGAATATGATGCTTTTAATTATTCTTTTATAAGAATCCTGCATTATTTAAGGATTTAGAGATTAAATCCTCAAATATATTTAAAGATGTTTCAACATGGTATTTATATTCAAATAAAGATTTAATATGGATGTTTATTTTCATTATTTATGAAAATTCTAAAATGATTCTCATGTGATGGGATCTTTTATTAAATATTTTGGAGAAATAAAGTATTATTCCTTGAAAGATTATTTTGATAAATTGTATTTATTTATGAAGATTTTAACAGTTTTGAGATTATTACTAGGAATGTGGTTCAAAATTATTTTGGTTTGATGTTTTGCAACTAAAGATATTTTTGCTGCTCATTGGGTAATTTCTTGTGAAATTACTCACTACTGTTTTATAAAATGATTTTCCCAGATTAGGGTAGTTGTTAACACTGAAAGAAGAGATGGTAGTATATTGGGCCACGATGGTGTACGAGATCTCTGAGGCAGAGACTCTTATGCGATACATTATGCATCACGATTCAAATGCCGAGCTAGAGTTCCGGATTATGGTTCAGCCCATAGGGGCGGAGGTCCTACTGTCTGCCATCCGCGAGGATCATTTGGATGGTGTTTGCACAACCTTCCGCGTCCTATACACCACCTCCACTGACGTCCAGGTCACCCTCTTCTAGTTGTGATGTAGATTTGATATCTGCATATTTTGGACTTTTTGCTAGAGGCCTTTAGACACCCTTGTGCTATTATTGGGATATTTTTGAGCTATAGTGCTAGAGAGGTTGTGAGGGTGTGGCGAGAGTTGGAGCTTTCTGTTCACCACCATCATCATCATCATGATATATAGATATGGTTCCGACTACTATGAGAGAGAGAAATGCTACTGTTATAGATACCTATGTATTAGGTTATTATTTTCATTGGCATTTAGTACTCTCAAGATTGTATATGATGTATATATTTTTCATTAACTGATGATGGTTTTGTAGTATTATTGATGTTATTATTATATCTACAAGTTGTTATGATATTAAAAGTATCCTTGCCATCTGTTGATATTCAGAGTATTTGATTATGGAAAAATATATGACAGAAAAAATGTATTATTGTGATGTTTGAATTGTCTTAAGCTGAAATAAAGATATAGTATAAATGTCCACCAACATATACTTACAGTTATATAAGAATGAATGATATTCTTTTATAGAAATGTTTATATGAGGTTAGCATCATTTAATGATTAAGATTCTAGTATTAAGCAAGTAAAAAATTTTATTGTTAAGAGATTCTTTCTGATTTTAGAAGTAACACCTTTATTATCATTAATTCTCTAGTTATGTTTACTAATGGAGTTGATGGTAGTGAGGGCGTTACATGGTTGGTCTTTTATGTTATTTAATATTTGGCTTACCATTAATTTGTTTTATATAGTTTTGAATATTATTCGGACTATGTAGTCTTAGAGTTTATAATTTTATTTCATCATATATTTATAAATCTGTAGCATTGCAGTTTTTTTTGTTATTAAAATAATTAAGAAATTTAGTTATATTTTTTTTATGTTAATATTTAAAGAGTGTTTTTATGTGTATCCCTATCATATTATAGATACTTTACAATGCAAGAAGAAATGAAAAAAATATAAAAGTAGCAACATATTTCGTGCTTGTAAAAATTATTGGTAAGTTTTTTTTTTTGTCTAAATTTCAAACATGAAATATTCACTCATCCTTATTTTCAATTGCCAATGAACACATTCCACTATATATTGTAAGTAGCTTCTCTACTATTGCAGAAAACATCAATAAAAAAATAAGTTAGTATGAAATATATTTGAAATTTTTTAATTTTATTAAAAAAATAGTTAGTGACTTTGTATGTCTTGTTTCATTGTATTAAATTATTTTTATTTAAAATATTATAGGTATGACTGTGGTATATATATTCTATACTACTTGTGAGCATATACTTTTTTGGATGGCAGAATAAAGTATTGTATATGCAATATACTACTTTTTTTTTCTTATTAAGTACTTATAAATTAATTAATGTTTAAATTAAATATATAGTTACTTATATATTGTGTTATCTATATATTGGTTACAAAAGAATTACATGAGGAATTGCGTTGTAAAATATTATGCTGGCTACTTTTGGTTCAAAATTCAAACACATAAGTTCCAAGAAAAAATGACATGGGAGGCAATAGCACACAGGCGGAAAAAATATCCGAGTAGTTAACTCATTAGAGATTTTAAAAAAATAATTTTATAATATTTGTTGCTTTTTAATTTGTGTACATGCATTTTAAATTTTTTTTACTTGTATAAATAATTATTTATTTACTTTTATATTGCAAATTAATAATAATATTTTTATAGCTATTATATCTATTTTGGAATTACTTCTATGATTATTATCACTACAAGAAAGATGCTTTTAAATGAAAAGAAAATATGGATGCTAAAATGTAAAAAAAAAAAGAAAAAAGTCGCAAAAAAACTTTTAGAGATAAAAAAAGTTCAGTCCCATTATATTGCAATTAGCTTAAACTCATTAGAGAAAATTATATAATAAAGGTTAATTCTAGAAACTATAATCTTAGCAAGTGAAATTTGTTGGTGGGTGAGCAAATTTTGAAGTTGGATGCTAGTACTTTTACTTTTTGAATTAGAATTTTTTTGTACTATAAAAATTTTGTTAGTGTACTAAGTTGGCAGACAAGGAGTGATTGTGGAGAAAATGCATAGAGAATTAATAGAATGAATTTGCTTCTGTAAACAAATTGGATACGCAACTTTAAAAAGTTGTTTCTTTAATTTTGGAACTGTTAAGACAAACACAAGCTCATTTACTTATTTAAATAATTAAATTGTTATAAAGGGTACGTAAGAGGAATATCTGAATGGACGTAGGAAAAAAAAGTACAAAAGATAGTATTTCAACTTAACATAAATGTATGAAACCAGATGACAAAGGAAGGAGAAAGATTTGTGTTGCTAATCCCATTTGGTTGAGTCAAGTGCCTTTAATTGTGTTTAGTATAGCTGAGGAACAAAAATTGTAATAAAAGATAAATCCATCTAATGTGACCCAAATAATTGCTGTAAGCCTTATGCTCAACTGCCCTTGTAAAATATTACTTTAATATATGCATTTTTTTCCATTTTTTAAATTTATTCTTTTTTTTTTACGATGCTACAAAAAATAGTTGGCATGAGGTTAAAAAAATTTGAGCATATATTTGAATCAAAAAAATAAAATTAATATTAAAAAAAATCATAGACATTTGTTGCTGCTACACATTAAAACTAAATTAAGATAATAATATTTTTTAATCATCCTATATAAGTTGAATTACATCAAAATTTTCCTTTAAGCAAATTGAATTAGCTCAACAGAGACTATAATAAATTAAAATTCAATCAACAAGAAAAAAAATAAATAAAAGTATACTAAACTAAAATTAAAATTTTTAATTCAATTGAAAAAAAGAAGAAGCATATCAACAAAAATTTTCAGGAAAATATGCATACTTTATATAATTTATATAATTTATATTAAATTATCATAACTTGACCTTTATAGTGTTACTAAAGTACCACTCGTGTTTATACAAAAAAAAACATAAAATAATAATAATAATTCTCATATCAATATGCATATTTTGTATAGTTATTAAATTGATATCAAATTGCCACAACTTGTCCTTTATAGTGGTACTAAAGTAGTAAAAGTACCACTCATATTTATACAAAAAATAAAAATATAAAATAATAATAATTTCTGTATAAATATGCATATTTCGTATAATTATTAAATTAGTACTAAATTATCACAACATGGCCTTTAAAGTGGTACTAAAGTACCACTCATGTTTATACAAAAAAAATATAAAAAAGTAAAATAATAATAATTTCTATATAAATATGCATATTTCATATAATTTATTAATTTGGTACTAAATTACCAATTACCACAACTTGACCTTTATAGTGTAACTAAAGTACTACTCATGTTTATACAAAAAAATATAAAATAATAATAATTTCCGTATAAATATTTATATTTTGTACAGTTTGTTAAATTGTTACCAAAGTACCGCAACTTGACCTTTATAGTAGTACTAAAGTACCACTCATGTTTATACAAAAAAAATATAAAAAGTATAAAATAATAATAATTTCTGTATAAATATGTAAGTTTGAAGTTAATTGAAATCTCTACATTAACTTTTGCCCATTGAAATCTTTGATGCTAAAATATATGAAGATGAATTCACAAATATCACAAAGCAGCATCAGCTCTGTCGAAGAAGATAAGTGTCGATGTGGACTGGCTTTTGCTACGAGAACATCTAAGACTCCACAAAATTGAGGAAGAAGGTTTCGAGGTTGTTCAAGGTATAATTAACCTAAAAGTTGTGATTTCTTTGAGTGGATTGATCCCCCAACGATTTCAACAGGCACTGAATTAATTCCTCAGTTGGTAGAAAAAGTACAATTATGCGAAGACGAAATTGTAGAATGTAAAGTGCAAGAAGTTGAAATTCAACAAGAAGTGATGAAATTGACGCTTACAGTTGAACGATTAGAAGCTGAAATTAAGAGGGCAAATGAAGAAATTTTGCAATTACAAATGGTTGTGAAGAAAAAATCTAAGGTGGTTTGGGGTCCTTATGGCGTGGTAAAAAAAGCTTGTATTGGGCTAATAATGATGTGGGTATTGTTAGTTTTTTGGTATTTTTCTGTATGTAGCAGTAGAAAATTTGATGGGAAGTTGTATTTGCCATGAGAAATTTAGTTTCTGTTTTCATTTGTGGTGCTAAGTGAGGGTTCAAAATGCAAGTGCATGTGTAGTATAGCCTTGTTAAAATGAATGTTAGGTGTTTGTTGGATTGTGTAAGTGAAACTGACCTAATTGAAATATTATTTTACACAATATATTTTGTTGTTTCATATATTGCTTTATATGCTGTTGCTGATGATAAACCTGTGTTATTTAAATGTAGAAAAAGAAAGCTTTAATTGTACATAACATTCTTCTTTAATAATTGCAGAAAATAAATTGTAATTGTTCAAAAGAACAACTCTATTTAAGATAAGTTGTAGCATCCTTTTGGTTATAATTACACAAAAAACCATAGTTTTGCTCCAAACAGGAGCACAGTTTTGGTCATAATACAACTAGAATGCTGCATAACAAAATTCCTTGTCCAAAAAAAGCATGTCCAAAATGCACAAATAACAAGTAATACATGTCAAATAGAGCACAGTTTTGCTCATAATCACTAAGTAACAAAATATGTCCAGCTTGCATTCTTCAAACATCTGCCTTCTTTGCAATGGTGCTGCAGCTTCACAACTATATTATTATGCAGCATTCTTTCTGTTTGCAGCTTGGCTTGGCTTGCTGCTATCCTGCATAATTACAACAAAATGAGAATCAACAGAATTAGCATGCTTGCATTCTAACACTGTCCCACATTTCAAGGTAGTACGAATTAACTATCTATCATTAGCAATAGTTGGCTGGGAAAAACTCATTCGCATAGTTTCATAAACCTGCATTATCATTTTTTATAATATAAGTTGCAATGGATAACAAAAAAACTAACCCAAAATATTTAGTCAAAATCAAATTACTTGTTGACTATTAGGGGGTGCTGGCTGTGAAGATGATGTTGCATTCTTTGGTGTGGCAATAGTACCACAGTCAACACCATCACTACCAGGAGTTGACTTCCCTTTTTTTCCTTTTTTAAGGTTAGGTTCCTGTTACCAAAATGCCCAACATACCAATTTATTACCAAGCTAACAACAATAATATCATGTATAAACACAAAATGCACTGAGTATCAAATATTTACCAAGCTTTCTTTTTGTTTCTATAGTCTCATCCTCTTCTGCCATATTGTCTCCCCTATCACTCCTGCTTTGCATCCTCTGACATTATGCCCACTTTGCCCATAATTTCCACAAGTAACAAAACCACCAGCTCGAGACACTCTGTGAGGTTGACTACTTCTTTAGTTGATCTTATTCGTTTCTTTTTTGGTCTGCCAGCAGACTTTCTTGGTATGTTGGGCATAATATCAGAATATTCAGTCTTCTCCCATTCCTCTTTGCTTGCTACAAAATTGATGATGTGTTTATACATAGCCAAATAAGTATCTTTCATGAAGAATTTGTGCATGTAGTGTTAGGAAAAATCCGCAAGTGCACGGTTCGCTACAAGTAGTATAGATTTATGTATGAGCATCGTTCCTACGAGGAGATTGATACCAAGCACTAGCCTTAGTTTTATCTCCATAAGCTAACCAAATAATAATAATTGGAATGAAATAACAAATTAACAAAAAAAAAATAAACATCCTAAATCTGAAGTGTTTAAATTAAAAATTAATAATTAGAAACTAGAGTCTAGATTTGCTTTACTAGCTATTACTTGGATTACAGGATCAATTCACAACTCAAATAATTAACCCAGTCAAGGATAAATCACTCAAATTACTTAAAGTCTGTTTCAAGAATATTCAAGAATTCCATAGCTAAATACCGCCTATTTTCATGGTCAAGTTAATTAACTAAGGCTCATTAAGTTCTTTAGCGATTTACTACTCCTTGAAAGATTTGTCTACTTTCGTGATCGAGGTTTCTAAGTTTTACAAGTCTATGAGCTGATAAATCATGCAACTTTCATTGTCTCTAATCTACTAAAAAATATGCATTCAATCAGGCCTAAAATCAGACACAAGAAAATAAGCACAACTTATAAAATTGACTAAAAGTTAATTTATTGAAAGGAATTTAAGATTCAAATAAGTAATAGACTAGTTACACAAATCCAAACCCTAAGAGAAATTAGCCATGCATAGTTGTGGTGATAAAAAAAATATAAAATTAAATCCTCCTTCTTCAATCTTTTTTAGAACCAAATTGCATCCCTAAGGTAATGAGTAAAAGTGAATGGAATGAAAATTGGATAGAGTCTCGATCTTTTAAAAAGTTTCCTTGTATCCCTTTTATAAGCAAAGTCTTATAGAAAACCTATTTGCACCTGAATTCTCAAAAAGAAAAATTTCTCGGCTCGACGTGGCTTCCATCTGGCCGTGTCATAAGCCGTGTCACGTCCTTAAGTTTACGGCATGGCTTCCATTATATCGTGTCATAAGCCATGTTGTTGTTTGCTTCGAGTCCAGTAGGGAACACGGCTTCTAGCACACCATGATGCATCCCACGTCAAACCAGACCTTAGCTTTTTGGGTTTCCTTTCTAGACTTACCTACGAAAAAGGGAAATACTTATTAAAAACTCCTAAACTAATAGAAATTAATAAAAAGATAATAAAATCATAAATAAAGCTATAAATGAAAATAAATCCTAAGTAAACCTAATTTTTACCCAAACATAACTAATTAATCATTCAAAATTCATTTAAATTCAACTAAAAAAATGTAATAAATTACACATTAAATTTTCCCACACTAAAGCTTTGCTTATCCTCAAGCAAAAATCACATTTAAATATTTAAAACACTAGCTCAACTACAACCAAAAAGTTATAATTTCTAAGATACGTAAGTCGACAACACTGAGACTGAAAAATATTTACTAAAGAAGATAATCAGACAAAAATACATCATATATAATTTACTAATCACAACCCAAGCATATAACGTATTTGTAATCCAATGAACATTAAACTTAAGGAAAAACAAAATTGGTTATGAATGCATTTTACGCTCCATTTCACAATATCTTTTTCTCTCTAATAAAATCTTTTCACTTTTAGTAATCCTCTGCCGTTCCTGTACTACTAAGCATGGATACCACCAAGTTGGTCCTTTGGATACTCTTACTCTACTTAGAGTATTAGAGTAAATTCAGAGCACATAAAAATTCAAAATTAAGCATTGCTCTTACTTAAGAAAAGAGAGAAGTTTTTTTTTGACTGAAAGTTAAATGCCCAATTTAAACTTTCGGTTCATGCTTAGGTTGTAAGAACTAAATTTTTCATATATAATGACCATGTTCAACCATTTTAATTAATAAACCATTCAATATTTCGATAATTGAATAAAAAATACACACTTATACTCTTGCACCCTCTAATTGTAATTGAGCATCAATTTTGTAGAAAAATCAAAATAAAAAGTTTTAAGGACATGCATTGCAAAAATGCGGATAAATCGAGTTAAAAGTTAATGAAAAATGAATCTCCTAAAATTTTTTATTTTTATTTTTTTTAGACAGACATGAAACTAATCTAAAATCATGCAAAGATATGCATAATGCAGTAATGCAATATTTAAACCTTAGAGGCAAATATAACTACGTACTAAATCAATGCATGAAACATGTAAAATGTGGACCCGCCCCTACACTATCCAAGGTATTGTCCTCAATAACCATAATAACATAATAATAAAATAAAGAAAAGAGACAGAATGAACGACAAAAATAAAAATAAAAATAAAAAGGAGAAATATAAAAGAAGGAGGCACTGCCCTGAATTAATGAACTTGAACATAACCAGTAACCATGTCCATCATAAAGAAACTCCAACAAAACAAAATCTAACAGAAAATAGTTAATGATAAATCCAATAATAAGTACAAATAAAAACATAAAAATAAAACATCCGAAAAAGTCTAAATAAAAGAAAACAACTGGAAGAAAAATAGAAAAGATCAATCATCGAAAGGTGCATCATCATCATCTCCAATCAGCTCGCCACCAACAGTATCATCAGCGGAGTCAAGATCATAGAGCTCTTCTGTACCAGTAATGAAGGAAGGGAAGCTTCAATCAATCCCAACAGTAACATCATGTATAAACACAAAATGCATTAATACTCACCTTTTGTGTGACGCCCATAATCACCACTATAAGTGTGATGCCCATAATAAAAAATGTACTTATTTAGATACATAAGAATACTTATATGAGTATACAATGTTTGATATCCCACATATATATCAAAAATGATAAACATCTACACAATATCATATAAATATGCCGATATGATATGCAGGATGTAGGTCGGATGCACTAAACTCATTTCGACCCTCCTAAAACTCCAATGCAAGCTTTAAGCTAAGTCTAAATGATTCTTGAAAAATTTTAATGGCAAAGGGGGTAAGCTTGCAACTCGATAAGCAACTACTAAACATTTATACATAAAAAGCCAACTCATAAGAGTTGAATTAATTTAATAAAAAATCCAAAATACAAGACATATTCTCAAGATAATAAAATTGTCTTTCAAAACTCTAATAAGTCCACATATAATTACCATAAAGTCCCATAACTATTGGCACTACATTGAACATGTAAGGGAGTCCAAATGAAGAAGGAGCAAGTGAGCAATAAAATATTTAGCTTCGTTAGAGAATCCGAATGATAGGTTCAACTCAAAATTACATATCAAAGTTGTAGACAACTCTTTAAAGTTTCTCTAGCATTAAACCACGCCCCATTTGGAGCTCTATAGCTCGAGTTATAGTCAAAATACTAAGATAAAAGTGAGCTAAATGAGGAGACTGGTCGTCACAACTCGGCACTCTATACCGAGTTGGCACCCAAAGCCCTTGTCACGACTTAACACACCATGCCGAGTCGGCACCGCTAGCCACTATCATGGCTCGACATGGTCAGCACCAACATATACTGTTATGACTCGACATACTGTGCCGAGTTGGCACCGAGCCCTGCTTTCTTCACTTGCCATTTTTGACACCAAAACCTATTCCAATGCAAAGCAATCCATTCCACACTTCATCAACATATAATATCAACCATTCACAAATAGAAAGCATCAATATTCATTATTTCAACTAGAACAACGCATTCACACATTGTATCTCATTCAAAGTATGTTTGTCTCAACATACTATTTGGTGTCCACATCTCTACTTTTAGCAATGTAAATAATATTCATAACCAAATCATATAGTGGCAAGAATATAAACATTCACATTCCCATTTCACTGTTCAATATAAACATTCATATTCCATTCTCACTATTCATTATAAACATTCATATTCCATTCTCACTGTTCATTATCCGGCCGGATTCATCCTCACACTCAATTTATATCATAATTCTCACATTCCATTCACAACATAATCCTCACATTTAACATGTGTGTAAATATGGTGCAAAGATGCATGTTTATGCAAGTTAGTATCCAGATAAACCTTTCCTCACACTTAGCCTCATTGGCTATTTTCCTCACATTTTCAATATCAAATAAATAGCCAGTTGTAAGACTATACGCCCGGCTTTGTCTCACTATCTCACATATCATTTTTGGGTAGCTATATGCTCGGCCCAGCTTGACCATCTCACATATTCAATGGAGACTATTCGTCCGGCTCAGTCTTACTATCTCACATATCATTTTCGGGTAGCTATACGTCCAGCTCAGCTTTCTCATCTCATATATTTTAATATCAATTAAATGGCCATTAGTGAGACTATCCGCCCAGCTCAGTCTCACTTCTCACATGGGTAGCTATACGCCCAGTTCAGCTTGCCCATCTTATAATCATACATCCTCACATTCCTCACATATCACACTTTCGTGTGAATTACAACACAATACAATTCAATGCAATTGTATATTTATAAATTATCACAACAATATTTCATCATAATTCCTTCCATGATCACAATCTATTTCTCATAATCACAACAATATATACACATATCATCATTTGCCAACATCATCATTTAACAACCAATCCTCACATTATCAATACACATCAAGGTAGAGATTCAATTCCACATCATAATCAATACAATTGCATCATAATAAATCATCATCTTAACAATACATCTTCAATCACTAATTCGCAATTCATTTATCTTTAGTAAGTAATTACTTACCTCAAAATGCTTTCACTTCAAAAGAGTCCTTATTCTACTTATAGGTGCCTTCCTTCCCTTTATCAATTCCTATATATAACCACATATCAATCTCACATAACAACCATGACTCTTGCACCTAAATGCACTAGATGCACTTTAAAGCTCAAGATTCAATATATCCAAATAATTCACACACAAGTCCAAAAATCATGAAAATATTATCGAATCAGATCTATGAGTCTATTTCAAATTTCAATTAGAATTTCTCAATTTGGATATATATGGAATTAATTATAGATTTTTTATTCAACTCGGGTCAAACAGAGTCAACAGCACGAGTAAGAAAATATAAAGGCGTGCCAGTCAGCCTTAACAGCAAAAGTAGCTCTGGCTTAAAACACAAGAGTTGTAGAGGATATTCTGATGTTTCTAGAGCATCAAACTTTACTTAAATTAGAGGTCTAAAACTCAAGTTATGGTCAAAATAAGAAGACTGATGCAATACCAAAACAGAACACGAAATTCACCCAACACAACCTAGATTCAATAAACCAAAAATAAATATAAGACTTACCAAATTGATGCTCAAACACCTTATGAATCTTCTTAAGCTCCCCAAAAATCCTTGTTTGATGTGTAGAGAATTATCAAATCTCCCAAAGCTATATCAATCATCTTCTTCTTCTCTACAAGCGATTCTCTACAACACAACCAAATATATATACACATATCAATTCTCCACTAATCGCTAATCAACAAATATAGCCTAAGGTGTCTTCTACCATCAATGCAAGTTTATCACTTAATAAAATAATACTAACTCTCTTAAGTAAATAATATATAAATATCACCCAAATATCTTTTTACCCCTTTAATGAACTTGGATAATTACTCAATACCCCACAACTTTCTATTTTGATAAATTAGTCCAAACTTTCTCACAAATAGATCCCTCTCCACTAACAATCATACACCCAAACTTAAATAGAATCCATGACTCTATACCATATGTCATGAAAATATAATGCATGAACAGTGCATTCAAAATGTGGGTGTTATAATTCTCTCCTCCTAAAAAAATTTTATCCTCGAAATTTAGTACTCACTAATTACAAAGAACACGTATAGATATTTTTGGCTTCATTAGTTCTTCTACCACCATATTACTTCTTTAGGTGAATGATGACTTCATTTTACCTTTACTATTGGCATCTCCTTATTCTCCAATTGCTTATCATAGACATTCACATTCATAATGCATGTTTTAATCTCCCATGGTCTTAAATTAATAATCCACTAGTAGCATACCCATACTATCCTCAACATTCATAACATAACCCATAGATCATAACTCATCCATTGCACATTAGATTTTATCGTAAGAACCTAACGATAAAAGCACAATTTACGAGGAATCTACAAAAATTCGGCAGAATCTTCCCTAAATTATAGATATCTTCCTACTAAAGTAGGGCCAATTCTGCAATAAAAATACTGCACTTCTATAAACAATTTCAATTGGGCTCAATTATCTACCATACTACAATTAGATACTGTCCCACACTCAAATGAGGCTCAAAATATATCTATATTAACACATCATTTAATATTCACAATCAACTCACATATAAAAAATTATATATATATATATATATATATATATATCCAAATATGTGCATTTGCATTTTATCATCTCAATTCCACTATTTGATATCATTTGCCTTGCCGATGGACACTTAGCCAATCGACATATCAATATTTCATGTTGTCGATGGTCACATAGTCAATCGACATCTACTTACAAATCATATCCATATTTACTTACAAACATAATATCATTACATCCAATGAACCAAACTCAAGCTCACAATTTATGTGCACTTAAAATCATAATTTCAATACTATCACATTCTATGACACAACTCAAGAATCATAGTTCATTCATAAAACTTATCACAATCATACAAAGATAAATGATAAGTAAAATTCACACATTTCCATCATTATCATTATGAGCCTATAACATTCATATGCATTCTCATCATGATAGTACATATGCAATACCAAGTCCACAATATTTCCACTTGGTATATCACACAAGTATTATTAATCAAATATAATTCTTTATCTACAATTAGATTTATTAAAAACTCATGTACACAAATCCCATAACTCTGATTTCCTATAAGAGCTGGTACTATGAGTCTATTTTAAAACTGTTAGTAATTGCAACTTTCTACAAAAATTGACATTCCTTGTTACCTCAACTCAATTCTTTCTAGGTGAAAACACCTTTCAAACTTCCAAATATAGTTAATAACAAAGAGATTTGGGTCATATGTCGAAGAATTCTCTTCATAAGATCATAATCGTCCAAATATACAGACTATTATTCACTCATTTTGTATTCACACATATTCTATTCCTTGCCTTGAAGCCTTGATATAAAACACAAAATTTCCTTTCCCAATTAACAATGCAAGCCTAAATATAGTAGTAATTGCCTTTTTTTTACTCTTCTAACTTTTGCTAGCAAGCTTCAATCCACTTTCTTATGCCCCAGAAAAGAAATTTTCTCCCCCATAATTCACGTTTGCTGAATTATTATTTAACTAATCTTCTCGCAATATCAATAGAATTCTTCAAAAACGGTTTTCAAGCTCCTCTTTGTTTGATAAATGAATGTTAACTTCATTAAATAGAATAGTCACAACTGTTTTAAATACCATTGCAAATCTTATTCATTGATGTCATAAGCTCAACTAGTGTATTAGTTAATCCAACGGTTTAATCAAAAATTCATACTATCCGCATCTAATTCTAAATACTATTGTGAAAATAAAATACTACTATTTGGAGTTGTCAATAGTTTAATTTCAAGTTTATCTTCAGAAACATTGAAGCATCTTCCAATTACTCGAGCAACTCTTCATGGAGACATTGTTTAATTACCCATAATCAACATATAACCACACACCATCATCTTTCTCTGTTGAGCTAAATTAGCACACCCCTATAGCGGATGACTTACTCTACCAATTTGCCCTTTTGTAATTCTTTGACTTTATTGACATTATTCTGAATGGTGCAATCAATTCTAAATGTCACCTTTGAAGTAATTTAAATTCAAAATCTGCTTCCTAGTATAAGAATAATCTCAATAATTCTCTGTAAATACAAATTAGAAAATTCTTCAATCACAAGTTTACCCATTACCGTCGAATTAATTTCTCGTTGAATCTAAATCTCCTCTAAATAAACTTCTTACCTAATTTATTCTCAAAATAATACTAATCTTCCTTCTAACTCTATAACGGTTAAGTTCACATATAATTCATACCAAATATTAGTCTTAAGCAAAATTCTATCATCATATCACAACATCCCAACAAGCATAGAAACACATATATATCCAATCAATCCATTTATACCATGTACACGTAGCACCAACTCACATAAATAACCCCGCGAATTTAAAAAAAAAAAATTAAAATAAAGATATCCGTATCTTCATCTGATGTAGTAGGATCTTCTCGTTATATAATCACGTAGGCCCATTCTTAAATTTAATTTTGTTCATTAGTTTTAACTTGTGTCGAAATATCCATTCCCCTTTTTCTTATTTTCTCGACTCCCATTAATCTACTAGTGATTTGTATCATTTCTCTGCTTGCACCACTTGACTCAATTAATTGAGGTCTTCCATCGCTTTTTGTTAATAATAATCTTTAACAAAACAACTCAGTTTGTTATAATAACAATATATTCCTAGCTTAGAATCCCAGTACTTGCCTGCATGTTTCTTACCACTATCGTTGCACTTGCATTCTGAAAATAATTTAGACTCTTCAAATTCCTTACTATATTTTTTCTTCATTTGTTGACCGAACAAACACTCACTATATCCTCTAATTCACTTTGTTGAAATACAGATTCTTTAGAAATTAACTCTCTACTAGTTCGAATTGAATTATTAGGCGCATTAATAATTCTTTCCCTTTCAGCTTCTAAAGCTCTCCCTTCCCGTATAACCCTTTCTCGAATCTTCTTTCCGTTTTCTCTCGTCAGTGATTACATCTTCAGAAGCATACCTTGATAATTTTACAATCTATTTCTCATACTCGATCACAGATAATGCACTTTATTTTTGATATAAAAATTCAATCTTCTTTCTATTCACATAATCATTTGAACTGTATTTCTCTATAAATGCCCTCGAAAAATCTATCCATGTTAATGTCACCTCCGATATTATTTTCCACTAGTTCAGAGTGTCTTGCTCGCATAATGATACCACATAACTAATTCTCTTCTCATCAATACAATCAATTCAATCAAGAATTTCTTACGCATTTTGTAGTTCCTTTGCTATGATGGAATCACCTATACCCCGTGAAAACCTTTGCACCTTGATCTTTTATCTTCTCATAATTTTTATCAAAAGTACTATCCACTTATCTTTCATTCATAGATTTCACCCATTAACCAATTCTTTAATATACCAGAATATGCATCTATGAAAGGGGTTATAAATAGAAATCTATTTAGGCTCACATAAAACATATATGTATTAGTCTATAAAGTAACTCAAGTAACTCATTTGGGCCGATGGGTTGAGCTTGGTGTCCTTCCATCCTGACATATACAACATACATCACCATATGTAACTTATGATTTATGCATGATATGCCATGAATGCACATGTTTCATGTCCCGAGGAAATCTAATCCCCGCTTTAATACCACTAAATGTGACACCCACAATCACCATCATACATGTAGCATAAGAAAAATCTTTTCAATAATATACTCATTTAGATACATAAGAATACTCATATGAGTATACAATGTTTGATATCCCACATATATATCAAAAGATGACAAACATCTACATAACATCATATAAATATGCCGACATGATATAGAAGATGTAGGTCAGATGCACCAAACTCATTTTGGCCCTCCTAAGACTCTAATGCAAGCTTCAAGTTAAGTCTAAATGAGTCTTGAAAAATTTCAATAGCAAAGGGGGTGAGCTTGCAACTCAATAAGCAACTACTAAACATTTGTACATAAAAAGCCAACTCACATGAGTTGAATTGATTTAATAGGAAATACAAAATACAAGACACATTCTCAAGATAATAAAATTGTCCTTCAAACCTCTAATAAGTCCATATATAATTACCATGAAGTCCTATAATCAGTGGCACTACATTGAGTACATACGGGAGTCCAAATGAAGAATGAGCAAGTGAGCAATAAAATGTCTAACTCTATTGGAGAATTTGAGTGATAGATTAAACTCAAGCTTACAACATCAAAGTTGTATACAACTCTTTAAGATTTCTCTAGCATCAAACCACGCCTCATTTGGAGCTCTATAGCTTGAGTTATGGTCAAAATACTAAGATAAAAGTGTGCTAAAGGAGGAGATTGAGTCGTCACAACTCGACACTTTGTGCAAAGTCGGCACCCCAAGCCCCTGTCACGACTCGGCACACCATGCCGAGTCAGCATTGCTAGCCACTATCATGACTCAGCATAGTCGGCACCAACACATACTGTCACGACTCGGCACATTGTGCCGAGTCGGCACCGAGCCCTGCTTCCTTCATTTGCAATTTTTGACACCAAAACCTATTCCAATGCAAAGCAATCCATTCCACACTTTATCAACATATAATATTAACCATTCACAAATAGAAAGCATCAATATTCATCATTTTAGCTAGAACAACCCATTCACATATTGTATCTCATTCAAAGTATGTTCGTCTCAACATACCATTTGGTGTCCACATCTCCACTTTTAGCAATATAAATAATATTCATAACCAAATCATATAGTGGCAAGAATATAAACATTCACATTCCCATTTCACTATTCAATATAAACATTCACATTCAATTCTCACTGTTCATTATAAATATTCACATTCCATTCTCACTATTCATTATCCGGCCGGATTCATCCTCACACTCAATTCATATCATAATTCTCACATTCCATTCATAACATAATTCTCACATTCAAATCACATTCAATATGTGTGTAAATATGGTGCAACAATGCATGTTTATATAAGTTAGTATCTGAATAAACCTTTCCTTACATAATTTCCTCACACTTAGCCTCATTGGCTATTTTCCTCACATTTTCAATATTAAATAAATGGCCATTAGTGAGACTATACGCTCGACTCAGTCTCACTATCTCACATATCATTTTTAGGTAGCTATACGCCCTGCTCAACTTGCCCATCTCACATATTCAGTAGAGACTATTCGTCCGGCTCAGTTTTACTATCTCACATATCATTTTTGGGTAGCTATACGCCCAACTCAGCTTTACTCATCTCATATATTTTAATATCAATTAAATGGCCATTAGTGAGACTATCCGCTCGACTCAGTCTCACTTCTCACATGGGTAGCTATACGCCCAGTTCAGCTTGCCCATATCACAATCATACATCCTCACATATCACACTTTCGTGTGAATCACAACACAATACAATTCAATGCAATTGCATAATTATAAATTATCACAACAATATTTCATTATAATTCCTTCAACGATCACAATCCATTTCTCATAATCACAACAATATACACACATATCATCATTTACCAACATCATCATTTAGCAACCAATCCTCACATTATCAATACACATCAAGGTAGAGATTCAATTCCACATCATAATCAACACAATTGCATCACAATAAATCATCATCTTAACAATACGTCCTAAATCACTAATTCATAATTCATTTATCTTTAGCATATAATTACTTACCTCAAAGTGCTTTCACTTCAAAAGAGTCTTTCTTCTACTTATGAGTGTCTTCCTTCCCTTTGTCAAGTCCTATACATAACCACATATCAATCTCACATAACAATCATGACTCTTGCACCCAAATGCACTAGATGCACTTTAAAGCTGAAGATTCAATATATTCAAATAATTCACACACAAGTCTAAAAATTATGAAAATATTACTGAAGCTAGATCTATGAGTGTAATTCAAATTCCAATTAGAATTTATAACTTTTGACATGTATGAAATTAATTATAGATTTTTGATGTAACTCGGGTCAAATAGAGTCAGCAGCAAGAGCAAAAAAATGTAAAAGCGTGCTAGTCAACCCTAACGGTAGAATCAGCTCTGGTTCAAAACATAAGAGTTGTAGAGGACACCCTGAAGTTTTTAGAGCATTAAACTTTACTCAAATCAGAGGTCTATAACTCAAATTATGGTCAAAATAAGAAGACTGATGCAACACCAAAACAGAACACGAAATTCACCCAACACAGCCTAGTTTCAATAAACCAAAAATAAATACAAGACTTACCAAATTGATGCTCAAACACCTTATAAATCTTCTTAAGCTCCCCAAAAATTCTTGCTTGATGTGTAGAGAATTATCAAATCTCCCAAAGCTATATCAATCATCTTCTTCTTCTCTACAACTAATTCTCTACAATACTACTAAATATATATACACACACTAATCTACAATATAGCCTAAGGTGTCTTCTACCATCAATGCAAGTTTATTACTTAATAAAATAATACTAACTCTCTTAATTAAATAATACATAAATATCACCCAAATATCTTTTTACCCCTTTAATGAATTTGGATAATTACTCAATACACCACAACTTCCTACTTTGACAAATTAGTCCAAAATTTCTTACAAATAGATCCCTCTCCACTAACAATCATACACCCAAACTTAAATAGAATCCATGACTCTACACCATATGTCATGAAAATATAATATATGAACAGTACATTTAAAATGCAGGTATTACATTTTTCTTGTCAGATATAAATACCCATCCGGTTTCACTTGGGTGTCCAAAATCATCAAACAAGAAGCCCAAGAACTAGATCTATAATTCTTTGCATTCTATATCAATAACAACATATGCAAGGGGAAACATGTTATCATTTCTATCCCTTGTAACAGCTGCAACATTTGACCACCCATTAAAGTTGTCAAGTGGCATCCGTCTAATCCAATGAGAGGTCTAAAACTAAAAAAATATCCCTGTTTCTGAGCTGCCAGTCTCATGTAAATGTAGTGTAAGATAGTAATCTCCTTTGGCCTACTTGCAACATTACTATCATTATCAACAACATCCTTACTAGCTTCTTCCACTGATAATTCTGTTTTCAACTTCACCAAACTCCCTGGATTGGTCTTCTTGACTGTCTCAGTGTAATCACACAACCTTTTGTACTGTTCTTTCACATCACCTTCAATAATTTTTTACATCTTCTCTTTGCCCGATAGCATTTAGAAATTGTTACCTTATGGCCTACATTTCTTTGCAGAGTCTTTTGCATCTCCTTCACTTTCCAATTGGGATTGTCTCTGACATTATCCAAGTACTTCTTTGCCAGGTTAGGATCCTTCATTCCTGTTTCCTTATTAAAATCTAGATACATTTCCCCACCTTCATCATCCGACCCTTTGAGACTTCCACAGTTATTAGTATCGATTGCCGGCTCGTTAAACTCATCAAAATCTATGTCATTCAAATCTATTGCTGCATTAGCTGGTTGTTCCCTAGCTTGTTCTTCACTATCTTATTATTCCCCAGCTACTTGTTCCTCATTATTTGCAAAACCAGGTATATTTACAAAAATGTCATCATCACTGCCCTCCATGTCATCATACATGCTGCTGACTTCTCTTCAGAACTTGAATCAGTTGAGCTCTAATGACTGCACTCAGTAGGACAATAATTAGCTCCTTGAGAATCACTATCCCACATTTCACCAAATAATCCTGCATTTTGTTGTTCACCATCAGTAACATTCTCACTATCATTTCCATCAGTATTCTCTGGCCCATCTTCACCCCAACTCTCTTACACCATTTCTTCGATTGTCCCACTAGCATACACCATTTCTGGGTTGTTCACTTAATATCCTCCATGGTGAATCCACAAATCCACAGACTCCATTGCCTACATTCATAGCACAGATAATGCATGAGGCAATATCTTGTTACTAAATATATAGCACACATAAACAAGAACACAGAATCCGTTGCCTATGTTTTTACAAATCTACCATTCCCATACAGTTACAAGTAAAAAAAAAAAAAAAAGTAAAATCTTCCACTAACCATAAACCCTAAATAGTACCCATTCTTCCTTCCCCAGTGGGTTCACCAACCCGTTAACCCGAACCCTTTAGCCCTTCCAAATACTAAATAGGACCATTTTAAAGTTGTATTTACATACCTTGTACCCCACGCAATAAAGTCTCTCCTTAGATGTCTTCCACAAGAATTTACAATTGAATCAAAATAACAATGTCTCTGTCAACATTCTTCTTTATTAGAGAAATTTAGGTTTTCAATTTCATAATAGATGTTTGAATTGCAGGTAGATGGTTGTGATTGTAGATGTTTAGAGAGAAATAGAAATTATCGATTTGGAAAATTTCAGATGGCTTAGTAGTTTAGGACTTAGGGTTTCTTTTTTTTTTAAACGTAACTCTTAAGAAGAAATGGAGCTGAACGACGTCGTTCAGCTCTGTTTATTTAATTTTTTTTTTAGTTTTCTGGGCCGCCACGTCATCACTTGTGTGGCTGCCACGCTGGATGCCACGTCAGCATCACAGACGGTGTTACGAAATTTGTCCTTCATTTGCTAACGGCACAAGTCTCAAGGTAGTAAAGTGTCACGAAAAAACCACAGGACCACTTTTGTCAAACTGTGAAACCACAGGGTCAAATTTTGTACTTTTATATATATATATATATATATATATATATATATATA
>CATIWO010588904.1:0-12622 GCA_949673435.1 Macaranga tanarius | reverse complement strand
TGATTATCAACAATTCAACATTATAATTTATAATACATCATAAAAAAATTAAGATAATAACTATTTGTAAAATTTTTGAAATATACATACTCACACAACACACACACATATATAAATATATATAGTAAATTATCGGTTCTGTTTTCGGTTCTTCGGTTCGGAGCAGTTCGGTTTAGTTCGGTTAGGAGAACTCATTATCTCCAGACCCGCCCCAATAAAAATTTTCGGGGCAGTTCGATCCGGAGAAAGTCAAACGGCCAACGGATATTTTCAGTTCTGGATATTTTCGGTTCGGTTTTTCGGGACAGTTCGGGTTCTCTACGACCCGCGCTCAGCCCTAGTCACAACAATATGAGAACAAGTAGGGTTGCTTATTCGGTCGGTATAATAAATAACATCAAAATAATCTCATACAAACTCAAAACAATCATTCAATAACAAAAAATAATTAAAAAAATAATTTGAGATCAACCAATAAAAAATTTGTAATATTATTTAAAGAAATAAAAAAAATTAAAAAATGTCAAAACAACCTCAAAATAAACAGAAAATAGTCTTCAGTAAATAATACAAAATATCAAAACAACTAAAAATATCACAAATACACCCACCAAATCAACGAGAAATAAAAATCTATCAATATTCATAACACCATAAACACAAATTCAAAAATAAAATGAGAAAAGGTAGGATATAAGAATCACCCAAGTTCCAATAAAAAAAAAAAAGATTCATCAAATTAATAAAAACTTATAAATTGACAAAAAATTATCAATACCTATAACACAAAAAACACAAATTCAAACATAAAATGAAAAAAAAAAAAAAGAAGAAGAAGAAGAAACATTTTATTTGGGCTCTATATTATTGTAAATTCATTGTTAGTGAAGTTAATTTTATAAATATTGTTATGATTAGTGATAGATTTGAAAGAAAGACGAAGAAATTAATAAATTTTATAAGAAATAATGAAAAGAAAAAGAGGAGAAGAAGAGAATAAGAAGAAGACAGTAAAAATAAAAGAAAAAATAAAAATAGGTACATATGAAAAATGCGTAGTTGAGTTTTGATAAAAAAAAAATAAAAATTATCATATTTTTTAAAAAAATTTAATTTAACTGAGGATATTTCTAATATTTTACCTTTCCAATATGTTTTTTTTTTACATCATTTCAATAGTTTATAATCATTTATATGCTTTTTTTTAGCGTTGACAATATCTTAAAATAATTAAATTTATATGTAAAAAATATAGTTTATCATATACTTGAAGTTAAAATTAGAATATGTTTATTAAAATTATGTTCAATGAAAATCTTTTAAATAAAATACAATTATAGATAAATTTAGAGTTAACTGCGAAGAAAAATATAATTTTCATGATGAAAAGTCGCTATCCTAAAAAAAGAAATGAAGGTGAACATTTCTCACGTGTTAAGCTGTGAAAGTTATAGAAAGTGTTGTTTTTTTTTATTTTCAATTCAACCCACCGGCCACATTATTATTGAATTTGAATTATAACCAAAAACACACATTATGTATATAATTATATGATCAATGCTTGCTGGCAACGTCCACCTTCAATGAATATATTTATCATTCATTTCCATTGTATTGGGGATGTTTATTTTTTTCTTTTTCCCTCTCCGACCCGCCGTCCACATTTTTTTATTTGTTTCCTAAAACTAGCAAAAACAGCACATATATAATCTGATAAGTGCTGGCAGCGTCCACCTTCTGTTATTCATTTCTGTTATATCAAAAGGAGAAAAATTAGATTGTTAAATGAGTCATTTTATTTATAAATTATTTGAATTTTAATTCAAATAAATGTATTTAAATTTGTATATTAAAAATCGTTTAATAAACAAGCAAAATAAAACTATATAGATCTTGATTCATCATAAATATAAACAGGTTCATATAATAATTTAAGAGTTAGCTCGTGATATTAATATTATAAATAGTTTGATATTAAATTTATAATATATATTTTTATTATAATAAATATTAAAAAATAATTTAAAATATTATGAAAATATAATTAAAAATTTTATAAAATATATTATATTTTTTGATAAATAATTTTTTTTAATTTATGATTTATATTTTTCATTCAATTTAAGTTTGAATAATTGTTTGTGAACAACAAATGACATAGTAAATTCAATTTTTAAATTCAACTTGATGATAAATTAATCAAATTAGATCTAGTTAAAACTCAATTTAGTTTTATTTATGCTCTTAAAATATATATATATATCTTTAACAATAAAATGTTTAATTATACTATATTTTTCTGCTTTTAGTAAATGTCATATGACTACTAAAAAATGCTTAAGGTTTATTTTTTACATAATTAAAATGCTTAAATTTTAATTATAAATTTAAATAATGAAAAAAAATATAACATGTGTAGGAAACTAGAAACACCAAATCATTAGCTTTAAAATTCTCATACATTTTTAATACAAATATATGTGTTTTTTTTTTGCCATGAATTTCGTTGTTAGCAACTTAGCATATAGACACAAGAAAGGTACAAAAACTTTTTATGTGATTGTTAAAAAAATAATAATAATAAAAAAGGTACAAAAACCTACAATCATATGTATCTCTTTTTTTTTTTTTAATTTTGTATTTTTTTTTTTTATTTTACAACAAAAATTACGTCAAGTAAAAAGGACATAACACGCGCAGACCACCTCACGATATTTTTTATTCCAAAAACGCCCCGTAACCCCACACACACAAAACACAGCATTTCTTATGAAAATATATTAACTTTTTTATAGTATGTAATTTACTTTAAATTTATCAATTAATATTTTAGTTTTTAATTTATATTTTTTAAAATTTTTAAATTTAAATTTCAGGGAAGAATTTGTGGTTATGAGTTCGACTTAAATTCAACTCGATCATAAATGAAGCAAATTAGATCTAAGTTAAAACTTGACTCACTTTATTTACACCTTTAAAAAAATTATATATTTTAGCGATAAAATATTTAATTATATAATACTTTTATCTATATGGCCACTAAAAAATGCTTAATTTTTTCGAAATAAATTATTATAAATTTAAATAACTAAAAAATAGAACACTTAGAAATAGGAAACTTGAAACACCAAATAAATAGTTTCAAAATTCTCATATACTGTTAATGTAAATATATATGTTTTTTGCCATTAATTTCGTCGTTAGCATATATACACAAGAAAGGTATAAAAACCTACTCAACAAAATTTAGGTAAAGCAAAAAAAGACACATACAGACACCTCACCTCACAATATCTTTATTCCAAACACACCATAACCACACACGCATACAGAACATAATACTTTTTTGTTTTTCTGGTTACACATTCAAAATAAAATATAGTTACTTTATAAACAAATCATACAACGAACAACAAAAACAAAACGGCGTCGTCACATTGTCAGTTACCAGCAACCTGACTTTCCGGTAGCTGTCGTTGGTCAGACATCATCAGCTCAGGTTTAAGCTTGTTTTTCCAAATTTCCTTAAAGCAACCTGAATCACCACCTCTTCTTCTAACCTCAACAACTGCCAGATCATCCGTTAACCGGTAAACTTCAACCTCCGCAACGAAATTACCATTTTGTCCTTCAATCTCAAAGGCCCACTCTTTCTTTTTCTTCGCTCTCATCCTCTCCGCCTTAGCAAATCCCTCCACTTTTTCCACCAAACTCTCCGGCGACTCCGACGACACGAACCGCTCGCCGTTGTCGACGGCGTTGTACGAATCATCGAACAACCCGCTCAAATCCAAGCCGGACGAAAACGAAATAATATCAAAAGCATTCAAATCGGTGATCCTCTCAGGCTCATCTTTATCAAGCTTCACACAATCACCGTCACCGTCGTCGTAGAAATTGATCTCTTGGAACCCGCCTTTTTTGAACCACGGATCTCTCAGGATCCCGTCAATGGTAATTCGGGTCTCCGGATTCGTATCCAGAATCCGAGACAGTAACCGTTTGAGATCGTTAGACATCCATTTAGGGCACCGGAATTCGCCTTTGTAGATTTTTTTATACATGTTCATAAGATTTGGGTCGTTAAACGGCAAAAAACCTGCCGTTAAAACAAACAGAATTACGCCACATGACCATACATCAACTTTAGCGCCGTCATAACCTTTTTTCGACAGAATTTCAGGTGCAACATAAGCCGGTGTTCCGCATAGAGTATGCAAAAGCCCATCGGTTCGGATCTGATCCGTAACAGCGCTGAGTCCGAAATCTGAAACTTTCAAATCCCCATTTTCATCTATAAGAAGATTTTCAGGCTTCAAATCTCTGTGAAACACACCTCTAGCGTGACAATAACCGACGGCGGAGATCAACTGCCGAAAGTATTTACGGCTGAGATCTTCACTAAAACGACCTTTAGCAACTTTAGCAAACAATTCACCACCTTTAACAAATTCCATAATAAAATAAATCTTAGTCTTTGTAGCTAATACCTCGAAGAGCTTCACAATATGGCGATGGCTGAGCCGACGCATAATAGAAATTTCTCTTTTGATGTTAGACATTAAACTGGAATTAGCAATTTTCTTCTTGTTGATGACCTTAATGGCCACGCTCTGCCCAGTTGAGACATTACGGGCGTGGTACACTTTTGCGAAAGCGCCGCAGCCCAGTAATTTTCCGAGCTCATATTTGCCGAACAACGCATTTTCGGCGGCTAATTGTTCGATCTCTGGCGGCATAAGGTAGATCAGTGGCCAGAGATCGAACCAGCAGTTGTGGTTCGATCAATAAAATCAAAGAAGAAAATGGAATGGATGATTGAGAAGACAACAAAAAATTTGAAAGAGAAAAGTATTTGGGGTGTTTCGTAGAGGAAAATGATAATTTTGGCTGAAAATTGAAATGGACGGTAGAGAGATTTTTGTGGTGGAAGTTTCGTGCTGTTAGGTATAGCTAAATTGGAAACGTGGACAAAGGACTTTTTGATTTTGACGAAGTAGCGAGAAGAGTGTCCTTTTTCATTACGCGTTGCCTACTCGCAATTGCAAAACACATTACTCAAATCCCTGAACCTTTAGTATTTTTAGTTTTAATCCCTCAAGTTTATTTGATGTTTAATATTTACCCTTAAGCCTGTGAACTTTGAATTTTTTTTAGTGATTAATATTTTTTGAATTTCAAACCCTTAAAAGATTTTATTTTAAAATTTCACTTATAAAAGCATTTTCTAAGAGTTAATGTTGTACAAATTTATATGTTTGTTCATACTATTTTGTCAATTTTAAACCATTAATTTATTTTATTTTTTAATTTTTTATAAAATTTTATATGTTAGATAATAGCAACAAAATAAATTTGTTATATTTATTTGAGTATGAATTCGTGTATACAGATATTTTTATCTGTCCATATTTTACTTCTTTTAAATATATAAAATATAATTACAATGTGTTTTTTTTATTTAAATTCATTTTTATAATTCAATATGCTTTCTCACTTGTTTAAAAAACTAAATTTAACAGAATAAATAAGTTATTATTTTAAAATTTTATATGTTATGTAATCAATTATGTATAATTTTTTATAAAAATACAACTTTTATTTTCATAAATAAATAGAAACATAGATAACATATTTAAAAGACTATTGCTTTAAATTTGAAAATAGATTTTAATTCTTAAAAATTGAACAAAAGTTTTAAAATTTATAAAATGAATATTTTTTAAATACTTAATTCCAAGAGTTTTAATATTTTAAGGACTTAAAAAATCAATTTTCTTTTATAAAGAATATTTAACATTCTAGATTTTCGCAAGAGAGATAGTTAAAGTTTTTTGTTGTATGCACCTGGATGCAATTTAGATTGGGAACTTAATTATATGAAAATGCAAAACTAAAAGACCTAAATATAAAACATTGAAAATTATTTTCGAAGTAAAAAAATACACAGAAACATTAAAATAGGGAGTCATTTTATAGTGCAAACAGTTGTATCTATACAACTGAAATTACGATCGTTAGATTAAAATTTAATTAATTATAACAATTGATATATTTTACAGGTATTGATACAATATAATCAATACTTGTAATTAAATAAAAATTAATTTAATGGTTGTAATTGCATTTGTATAGATACAAACATTTGCACTATGGTAAAAGCAGGACATAATTTCTCACAAAATTATAATAATTTTGTGAAAAAATTAAACTTAAAAATTGCAAAAAGTTCAAATATGGGTTTTTCTTGTTTCAGAGAGAACTCCAAATATGCTTTTTTTTTTTACCAAGAGATTCCACATGCATACACCATATTAAATAAATTAACGTTGAAATATATTATAATAAATAAATAATGTTAAAATATAGCTTTATAAATAAAAAATAAATTCAATACCCAAGTGTTTTATGATATTAAAAAAATTGTAGGTTTAATTTCTAATTTTTATAGATGATGAAACTCTCTCTCATAAATTTTAAATAAATAAATAAATAATGACATTTTTTATGTTATAGTATATTCTTGATTGAATTGAAAAAATAGATTTAGAGGGTGTTTGGCTAAGCTGTTGGGATTAGGGGTGTGCATTCAGTCGGTTCGGTTGGTTTTGGGTATTTTTCTAATCGAACCAAAATAATCGAACCTAAAGAAATTAGAACCTAACCGAACTGAATTAGGTCCAAAACCGAATCAAACTGAAATTTTTGGGTAGAAAACCGAACCGAATCGAAAATTTTAAAAATATTGATTACTTTTTATATTAAATATGTATATATTTTTAACAAAATATTTAGAAAAATAAAAATAAAAAATTAGTTATTTCGGTTATCTTGGTTAATTGAAAATTTTTTATATAAAACTGAACCGAATCAAATTTTGGTTCGATTCTAAAAATTCAAAAATCCTAAAAATACAAACCGAACCAAATAGTATCGGTTCGGCCATTTCGGAGGGCATGAACACCCCTAGTTGGGATGCAGATGTTAGCTATGATGCATGGACACCTCTATAAAGAGTTGTGTCCCATGTCGGAAATGTTTCGGAAACTTATCAGAAACGTTTCGGGGCCGTTTCTGCAAATAAGATAAAATTTCGAGGCCGTTTTCAAAAATAAAACAAAGTTTAAGAGTTTTTTTATATAAAAAAAAAGACTCGTGTATGCCCTAATCCCAAATCCCACAATCTTAAAATTGATGTGTAAAATATTTTAGATGGATAATTGTTTATTTATGATTATTGAGAAATTTTATATTATTAAGGATGTTATTAACTTATTAGTTTATTTATAAATATAGGATAAAATGAACATTTGTTGATTTTGAGTTGTAAAATAATTTTTTTTGTATTTATAAATATTGTTATCATATTTTTGGACATATTTCATAATTATTTTTATGATAAAAAATATCATTAACCATAAAAAATATAATTTATATAATTAATTTATAATTTATATAAATTCAATTTTATAATTTTTTCTATTTATAAATTTACCCATATATTTTTAATATTTATACATTGACCCTATATTTTTAATATTTATAAATTGACTCTGGTGTCCCGTTTCCTATATTTTCTAGAAAAACCGTTTCTCCGTGTCCGTTTTTTTATTTCTCCATTTCTCGTGTCTGTGCTACCTAGGCTGTTAGCTGTTTAACTCTCAACAGCTACTAAAACATATTTGGTAAACTTTTTTTTAGTAGTAGCTGATAGCTGTTATGATACCTATCAGTAATAATTCATATCATCTTCAAATTATAGCTTTTCATGAACAACTACATTACTTTTTTTTTATAATAAAATATAATTACAAAATTATCCTAGTTTTCTTTAAACCTTATTTCATTAATTAAACTAACGTTTAAAAATAAATCTCACGGTAAATCAAAAAATAACCATTACGAATTTTTTTTTTTTTTTTTCAATTTTCACATCATCTTTACTTGAAGATACTAAATTATCAAGGTTAGTGAAACTAATTATTTATATGTTACTTATAATTTTTATGTTTATAATTGTTGTTTTTTTTTTCTTATTGAGTTTTCTTTACTTATAATCTTTGTGTTCATAATTGTTATTTGTACCAATATCTACTATAGTAATCTTAAAACAGTAAATTATTATTTTTCTGATATTATTACATCCCTTATTTAAAATAATATTTTAAATATTTTATTTTATTCCATAATTAATATATTTTAATTATTCATGTATTTTTTTTACTTTATTATACCTCCATTTTACAAGCTTTCTGTTTTTTTTTTTTTAAAAATTCTTTTTTTCAGTATCTCATGTTTCATTTTCATGTGTGATGACGTCAAATATTACAGGTGGATACAAGCACAGGATGCCCAAGTGAATCTTCCAGATTCTGCTGGCATATTTTGGTACTACCAAATTTTCAAATTATGGTCAAAGGTACATTTTCAACATTAATGTTTATACCGAAGAGTACATCGGCCCTTAAAGTATTTATTGGCTCATTTAAATATAAAAATTTTTTTAAAAAAAATTTTAAGCCCCGCACTTTATAAAGGTTAAGCACTTATATAAAATTATACTTTTGTAATATGAAAATATCAATCATAACCTAAAAACTTTATCTTTCTCACTTTTGCCCTCTCTCATACACATAAACACACACACACACACACATGACCATAAATCTACCATTATTCATGCTTTAAAACTCACAAATCATTAAAATTTTCTTGGCGGCTTAAGATCTTGAGTTGATTCTAGCCTCTCAAACTCGACCACAGATGCCTCTTGCTCCTCCTCATTCTTCAATCCCTAATTCCTCCACAAACTTTCAAATGAACTATCTAACAAAAAAATCATCACCATTATCACCGTCAATGTTGCTCCCTCTACACCGCCATCAATTATCCATTATTAAGAATGTTGAAATTCGGGTCGGGTTCGCCCATGACGGGTTGAACCGAACCGAATGAATATTCTATTTATATTATATTTGTTTATATTATAGTTTATTATAATATAAAGTTAATTAAATAGAATTATAACTCTTGGAAGAGTTACAACCCTTGAAATATAACTTATAGATATACATATAATTTTATGCTGAATAGAGATGATAATTTGTTGATTAAATTCGTTTTTGAGTGTTTATATGGTTGAAATTATGTTTTTAATATATGGTTGAGACAATAACTTTGTGTCTATTTTCAGACTTGTATACTGTATTTGATGTCATGAATTTTTACATATATTTAAAGTTCGTAATGCAAGCTTTAACACGGTATAAAGAACACAAAAATTGGACTTCTGTAGAAAAAGTTATGATGTTGCAAAGTTGGCCCCTTGAAATTATGAATTCTGGAAAATTTTTAACATGTTTGGGGCAGCGACTTTAGCACATATTTTCATATTCCTAATACAGTTTTCAGATAGTAAACTTATACCATTTTAAAGTAGGAAATGTCATCTTTCCAATGACATAAAGAACACATAATTTGGAGTTTTGTACACAAAATTATGGTGTGCCAAAGTAGTGATGTTGGATAGACGAAATATGAAAATTAGAGTTCTTAAGGTTGGAGATAATTTTTTATATAAAAATTAGAGTTCTTAAGGTTGGAGATAACTTTTTAATTCACTTCCCATAATAAGAATTTGAACTTCAAACTCGTACTTATAAATGTCTATATTAAAATCTAATTGTACCATTGAACTTAGAACAGTCAAAATAGGGGGGTAAATTTTTTTTCAGAAACGGAATCTCTCTCCAAAATGGCGCGTGGCTTGCATGCGCCACACCCACGAGTGGGATTCGTCTGGCTGTTGTTTGCAGCCAGCCAAATCAGCCCCACGCACGTGAGCGGCGCGTGGGGCGCGTGTGGACTATGTCGGAGGCGGTTTTTGACACCGCTACCACCACTGGACTCCATATTTTTTGTAGAATTTTTCTATATATTAAAATTATTTTTCTGATAATTAAATTATTTATTTTCTAATTTTACTTTTGAGTAAAAGAAAATTCAAAATAAAATTATTTTGATTAAGAAAAATTCTGAATAAATATTAGTAATTTTCTAATATTTATAATTGATGGAGTTGAGGTCCAGTGGGAGAAAATTAATTTTTGGAAGTATGAAAATTAATTTTTAAGTTGTTTTAGTAATTAAAATACAAATTTTAATTGAAATTTTTATTGAAAAATTCATAATAAATTGTACGTATATCCAAAAATTATGATTCTGGTCTTGAAAATTTTCTAAAATTAAGGAGAACCTCTCTGTATATTATTTGTTATATGATTGTGTTTTGAGTTCATATTATATTTTTGTATGTATTATATATTTATTATGAAGTATTTGCTTAATTATGAAGTATTGAATTGTTATGTCATTACTTCATAATATGGGTATTCTATGATTGGTAGAATTCATAGAAATTCTCATCTAGAATTATGATTGATGCAATTTAAATTAAATTATTAAATTTTTGACATATGAAAAGAATGATGATTGGGAACATAGTGAACTTTCTCATTTAATTTATATGAAAATGTTTAATAATTTAGGCTCCGTTTGTTTACGGAAAATATTCTTCCCGAAAATATTTTTCCTTATTTTCTAATGTTTGGTTACCAAAATAAAATAAATCAAAGAAAAATAAGTTATTAGTCAAAGAAAAATAACTTAAAAATATGGAAAAACAACTTCCCATTTTGAAAACGGGAAGTTATTTTCCAAGACTTGAATGTTTATCAAATATAAAGAGAGAGAAAAAATAAAAAATGATGTTACCATTTATATGTAATATTGTATAATTTAGAAAAAAATCTATTATAAACTAAATACTAAAAATACTTTTTAACTATTTTTCTAGTGTTGTAGCAAAACATAAAAATATATTATATTTTTCTGGAAAATATTTTTTTTTAGAAAATATTTTTCAAGAGACATAATATTTTCCGTAAACAAACAGAGCCTTAATAGTGAAATTGTAATAAATTGTGATGTGTATATTAACATAATATTGTCACTTGCATTTTTATGTAGTTTGTGATTAACTATGGAAACAAAAAATATTATTGCTGAGTTGAATAAGGGTGAGAAACTAAATGGTGATAATTATAATATTTGGCATCTTAAAATGCAATATGTCCTGAAGGAACAAGATGTTCTAGAGGCTATTACTAATGTCATGAATGAGCCTCAAGCAAGTGAGGAAAATAGTGAATAATATACGCGTGATATGGCCGCGTATAATGTTTGGAAGAAAAAGGATTCTACTGCCAAAGGAATTTTGATAAGTTCCATAAGCGATGATTTAGTTTTTGCACATCAGCATTTTCTAACTGCTCATGCTATATGGCTTGCTTTGAAGGAAAAGTTTGGAGGAATTTTTATCTCTAGACTTAGGCAGTTGACTATCAAATTTGACACCTATAAGAAAGTCCCAAATAAGACTATGAAACAACATTTGAGGGAGATGTCAAATATGATAATGGAATTGAAATCTGCTGGACATAACCTCACTGAAGAGCAACAAGTTCAAGCCGTGATTCGATCTTTACCTGTAAGTTGGGAGCATATGAAAGTTAATATGACTCATAATGAGAATATTAAGACTTTTGCTGACATTGCTCGCCATTTGGAACTTGAGGATGAGCGCCTTGACGCGGCTAAACCTGATGCACAAGCATATATAGCTACATCAAGTTCCAACAATGTTTCTAGTTTTCAACGGAAAAATAATTTTGGCAAATGGAAAGCTAATAAGGCGGTAAAGATTAATAAGGAACCAAAGCAAGGCAAGTACTCACACAAGCATTTAAAGAAACGTGATGGAAAGATGGACAAGACAAATATTGTAACACCCGTATTTCGGAAATTACTGTTCATGTTAATAATTTTCATGGCATGCAGAGTAGTATTATGGATGGCATGTAAGCTTGGGTATGTGCATGTGATAGAGAAGGACTCAATTGTAAAAAAAGTGTTGGAGTCATTTGTCACACTTGAAAGTTGGGGGAGTATTGGGTAATTCTCCAAATGCATTAAGGGTGTGTAGAGATTGATTTAATATTTATTTATAATTATCACTTAAATACTATATATTATTATTATTGATATTTATGGTGATATTTACTATTATTTTATTAAGAAATAATATTATTAGTACTACTACTACTACTACTACTACTACTACTACTACTACTACTACTACTACTTAGATATTATTATAATATGTAATTATTGTGTAGAGACTTTTGGGGAGGGGGAAAATGGAATTATTTTATTGGTGGAAGTGTAAGTGTGTGAATATGTGTGTGTGTATATGTATTTTTGTGTAGAGATTTTGGTTGGGAAGAGAAGAAAGGAGAGTGTTCTTGAATTTCTTAGGAAATTTTGATATTCTCTACACATCTAGCAATCTTTTTGGGAAGCTTGAGGAGATCTAGGAGCTATTGGGAGCCTCAATTTGGTAAGCCTTGCACTTATTCTTGATTAATTGAGTTAGGTTTTGGGAGTTGTGAATTCAGGTATGCTATCTCTGTTTTTCAGTTTTAGTATTTCGACCATATCTTGAGTTGTAGACCTCTGATTTGAGCAAGCTTTAATATTATGAAAATCTCAGAGAGTCTACTAC
>CATIWO010588879.1:0-12708 GCA_949673435.1 Macaranga tanarius | reverse complement strand
AACCAGATCATATCTTGTGGTTAAAACCAGATCATATCTTGTGGTTAAAACCAGATCATATCTTGTGGTTAAAACCAGATCATATCTTGTATCTGAAGACAAATCATATCTTGATGGTTAAAACCAGATTTAATTGTATGATAAAAATAAAGTATAAATTGAAAAACTAGAATATTACTAACAGTTTATCGTAATCGATATAAACAATCATGTTTAAACATAAACATAAGGTAGCAACCGATCTAGGAGATAAAGATCATATCTTATATCTAAAGACAAATTTATCTAAAGACAAAAGATTCTATTCTTTAGGAAAAATAGAAGATGGATTTTTTACAATAACGTCAAATGAACCTATAGATAACTTTCCATCTTTAGATAAACTTGAATTCTTTTCTACATTAAAACATGATGAATATAAATACGATTTAAACAAGATTGAATTATGTGAAGGAAATAGATATAAACATGAACATCAAACTCACATATCTGCCAATAAAAAATATATGATATTGAAAACTTACCATAATTTATTTGCTGATGATTTTATATTTGTTATAACAGAATCTTTAAATTCAAACATTGTTGTTATAAATCCTATAAATAAAAATTGTGTATATTATGTTTTTAGAGAAAACATATATCAATCACATATTAATATAAAAATCACATTAAAACGAAAACATCCATATATATACATACAACAAGATATAGATAAAATATTTAATAAATATAATTTACATATTAAAAATACATTATCATTTGATGGTTTGATTTATAGATTATCTGATGTTGAATTATGTAAACAATTACGAAAGTATAAACAAAACACATATATATATAGAAATATAAGTATATATCAATTAATTTGGATTTTGCAATATCTTTACTTTAGCTATAACAGTTGTTTTGTTTCTAAACATATATATGAAACACAATATAAAACTAGGTTTTTTTTAAATTTAATGTATGAATTAAAAAACTAGATTGATATTCAAAGAATGTTATCAATTGGTCATCAAGATATTGAAACAAATCATGTCTTAATATCTTGGATATACCAAGATATGATTTAATTGTACATTGAAACATATGATAGTTTTACAAATAAATTGAAAAACTAGAATATTACCAACAGTCTATCGTAGATTGATATAAATAATCATGTTTAAATATAAACATAAAATATCAACTGATCTAGGTGATAAAGATCATATTTTGTATTTAAAGACAGATCTATCTGATTATAGAAGATTTTATTCTTTAGGAAAAATAGAAGATGGGTTTTTTACAATAACGTCAAATAAACCTATAGACAACTTTCCATCTCTAGATACACTTGATTTCATATCTACATTGAAACATGATGAATATGAAGACGAATTAAACAAAATTGAATTATGTAAAAAAAACATATATAAATGTTTAGATGATGGGTTTGCATATGTCAATAAAAAATATTGGGTGGTTAAATATCATAATAAATTAATTTATGATTTTATGTTTACTATATCAGAACCTTTAAATTCAAACTTTATTATCTTAAATCCTTTAAATGACAAATGTGTATATTGTGTTTCTAAAAAAAATATACGGTATACACAATTTAAAATAAAAATTAAAATAAAACGAAAACATCCATATAAACATCAAAATATAGATGATTTATTTAGTATACCTTATTCATATTTGATAAAAGAACCTGATTTAGTAATTATAATTTCTAAATTATCTGATGTTAAAACACATAAACAATTACGAGAGTTTTGTCAAAACATATATACATATAAAAATATAAGCATGTATCAATTAATTAAGATAATGCAATTTTATTGCTTTGTCAAAAGAATATATCAAGATCTTAAAGATATGGATATAAATGAAGTGCAAGAAAAAATTATGTTTTTTTTTAATTTCATGAATGAATTAAAAAACTAGATTGATATTCAAAGAATGTTATTAATCGGTAATATCATCAAGATTTTAAAAAAGATTATTTCTTATGGTTAAAACCAGATTTAATTGTACATTAAAACATATGATAGTTTTACAAATAAATTGAAAAACTAGAATATTATCAACAATCTATCGTAGATTGATATATCAAATCATGTTTGAACATAAACATGAGATACCGACTGATCTAGGAGATAAAGATCATATCTTATATCTAAAGACAAATTTATCTGATACAAAAAGATTATATTCTTTAGGAAAGATAGAAGATGGATTATTTACAATAACGTCAAATAAACCTATAGATAACTTTCCATTATTAGATACACTTGAATTCATATCTACATTGAAACATGATGAATATAAAGATGAATTAAACAAGATTAAAGTATATAAAGAAAACATATATAAATGTCGATATAATAATTTTGCATATATCAATAGATACTATGTTACGTGGAGCTCTCCTAATAACCTATTTTATGATTTTATATTTACTATATCAGAATCTTTAAATCCAAACATTGTTGTCTTAAATCCTGTAAATCAAAAACGTATAGATTATGTTTCTAAAACAGATATACGTCAATCACATACATATATAAAAATTAAAATAAAACGAAAACATCCATACAAACAGCAAAATATAGATCAAGAATTTAATAAATGTATTTCTGATATTAAAATTTTATTATTTGATTATATAAGATTTGGTGATAATGTTAAAACGTATAAACAAGCACAAAAATTTTATCAAAACAGATATACATATAGAGATATAAATATATATCAAATAATTAAGATTTTACAATATTATTACTTTATCAGAAAAATATTTCATAATCTTGAATATATAAATAAAACACATGATAAAACTATGTTTTTTTTAACTTTCATAAATGAATTAAAAAACTAGATTAAAATCTAAAAAATGTTATCAATCTACGATTTGATATATCATCAAAGATCATATCTTATGGTTAAAACCAGATCATATCTTGTATCTAAAACCAGATTTAATTGTACGATAAAATTATGTTTCATAAATAAATTGAAAAACTAAATATTATCTAAATCGTAGATTGATATAAGCAATTATGTTTAAACATAAATATAAAACAGCAACCGATCTAGGTGATAAAGATCATATCTTATATCTAAAGACAGATTTATCTGATAATGAAAGATTCTATTCTTTAGGAAAGATAGAAGATGGATTATTTACAATAACGTCAAATGAACCTATAGATGACTTTCCATCTCTAGATACACTTGAATTTATATCTGCACTAAAACATGATGAATATGAAGATGAATTAAACAAAATTGAAATATGTAATAAAAACATATTTACATATCGACATAATACTTTAGCATTTAACGATAAAAAATATTATAGGTGTAACATATACGTTAGTTTACTTGATGATTTTATATTTACTATAGCAGAATCTTTAGATCCAAACATTATTGGTATAAATCCTGTAGGTGAAAATTGCATATTTTATACTTCTAAAAAAAATATATTTCAATCACATATTAATATAAAAATTAAAATAAAAAGAAAACATCCATACAAACAACAAGAAATAGATAAAATATTTAATATGTATTATACATATTTGATAGAAGAAGATACTTTAGAATATATAATTTCTAGATTATCAAATGTTAAAATACATAAACAATTACAAAAGTTTTGTCAAAACATGTATACATATAGAGATATAAATATGTATCAATTAATTAAGATAATACAATATTATTGCTTTGTCGAAAAAATATATTATGATTGTAATGATACAGATGAAGTACAATATAAAACTATGTTTTTTTTAAATTTCATAAATGAATTACAAAACTAGATCGTATCTTGTATCTAAAACCAGATTTAATTGTACGATAAAATTATGTTTTAAGTATAAATTGAAAAACTAGAATATTATCAATAGTTTAAATTGCACCAACAATCTATCGTAGATTGATATAAGCAATTATGTTTAAACATAAACATGAGATACCGACTGATCTAGGAGATAAAGATCATATCTTGTATCTAGATACATATTTATCTGAAGATTGTATATTCTATTCTTTAGGAAAGATAGAAGATGGATTATTTACAATAACATCAAATGAATCTATAGACTACTTTCCATCTCTAGATACACTTGAATTCGTATCTGTATTGAAACACGATGAATACGAAAATGAATTAAACAAGATTGAAATATGTAAAGAAAACATATATAAACATCAACATGATGATTTTGCATATACCAATAGAATATATAATACGTGGTGTACTTACGATAGTTTATATAATAATGATATTATATTTTTTACATTAGAATCTTTAAATCCAAACATTGTTCTCATAGATCCTATAAATGCATATAATATGTATTATGTTTTTAAAGAAAACATACATCATTGTCAAGTTGATATAAAAATTAAAATAAAAAGAAAACATCCATACAAACATGAAATTATAGATAAAGTATTTAATATGTATTATACATTTTTAATAGAAGAAAATGTTTTAAAAGATGCAATTTCTAAATTATCTGATGTTAATATATATAAACAATTACGGAAGTTTTATCAAAACATATATACATATAGAAATATAAATATGTATCAATTAATTAAGATATTACAATGTTATTACTCTATCAGACAAATATATTATGATATAAATGATATAAATGAAGTACAAAATAAAATTATGTTTTTTTTTAATTTCATAAATGAATTACAAAACTAGATTGATATCTAAAGAATGTTATCGATTTAGTATATCATCAAGATATTGAGAAAAATCATATCTTATATCTAAAGACAAATCATATCTTGTATCTAAAGACAAATCATATCTTATATCTAAAGGTAGAATTGTACATTAAAACATACGATAGTTTTACAAATAAATTGAAAAACTAGAATATTATCATAAATTAACATAAGCAATTATGTTTAAATATAAACATGAGATACCGACTGATCTAGGAGATAAAGATCATATCTTGTATCTAAAGACAGATTTATCTTATGGTAAAAGATTATATTCTTTAGGAAAGATAGAAGATGGATTATTTACAATAACATCAAATAAACCTATAGATAACTTTCCATCTCTAGATACACTTAAATTTATATCTGCATTAAAACATGATGAATATGAAGATGAATTAAACAAGATTGAAATATATGAAGAAAACATATATAATTTTAAAAAAAAAAATTGTTCATATAGTTATAAAAAATATTATACACATGTAGATAATAGTTTATATTGTGATTTTATATTTACTATATTAGAACCTTTAAAACCAAACATCGTTATCTTAAATCCTATAGATAAAATAAGATATGTATATTTTGTTTCTAAAAAAAATATACGTCGTACACAAATTAAGATGAAAATTATAATAAAACGAAAACATCCATATAAACAACAAGATATAGATTATATATTTAATATGCGTTATGTAAAAATTGAAGATCTATTATATGAAATAATTTCTAAATTATCTGATGTTAAATTACATAAGCAATTACGAAAGTTTTGTCAAAACACATATACATATAGAGATATAACTATATATCAAATAATTAAGATTTTGCAATATTATTACTTTATCCATAACATATATCCGATTTCTAAAGATATAGATAAAATGCAAAATAAAACTATGTTTTTTTCTAATTTCATGAATGAATTAAAAAATTAGATTGATATCCAAAGAATGTTATCAATTAGTCATCAAGATACTGAGAAAGATCATATCTTATGGTTAAAACCAAATCATATCTTGATGGTTAAAACCAAATTTAATCGTACATTGAAATATATGATAAAATTAAAGTATAAATTGAAAAACTAGAATGTTATCTAAATCGTAGATTGGCATAAACAATCTATCATAGATTGATATAAATAATCATGTTTAAACATAAACATGAGATACCGACTGATCTAGGAGATAAAGATCATATCTTATATCTAAAGACAGATTTATCTAAAAACGGAAGATTTTATTCTTTAGGAAAGATAGAAGATGAGTTTTTTACAATAACGTCAAATGATTCTATAAATGATAACTTTCCATCTCTAGATACACTTGAATTCATATCTGTATTGAAACACGATGAATATGAAAATGAATTAAACAAGATTGAAATATGTAATAAAAATATATATAGATGTCGACATGATACTTTTACATATACCAATAAAAAATATAAAACGTTGCTTAGTTACTATGATTTATTTGATGATTATATATTTATTATAAAAGAATCTTTAGATCCAAACATTGTTGTCTTAAATCCTTTAGATGTATGTTATATATGTTATGTTTTTAAAGAAAATATACATGAATCTCAATTTGATATAAAAATTAAAATAAAAAGAAAACATCCATACAAACATGAAATTATAGATAAAGTATTTAATATGTATTATACATTTTTAATAGAAGATGATACTTTAAAATATATAATTTCTAAATTATCTGATGTTAATATACATAAACAATTACGGAAGTTTTATCAAAACATATATACATATAGAGATATAACTATATATCAAATAATTAAGATTTTGCAATATTATTACTTTATCCATAACATATATTCGATTTCTAAAGATATAGATAAAATGCAAAATAAAATTATGTGTTTTTTTAATCTCATAAATGAATTACAAAACTAGATCATATCTTATAGTTAAAACTAGATCATATTTTGATGGTTAAAACTAAATTTAATTGTACATTGAAATATATGATAAAGTTATGTTTTACAAATAAATTGAAAAACTAGAATATTATTAACAATCTAATCATAGATTGATATATCAAATCATGTTTAAACATAAACATGAGATACCAACTGATCTAGGAGATAAAGATCATATCTTGTATCTAAAGACAAATTTATCTGATTATAAAAGATTTTATTCTTTAGGAAAGATAGAAGATGGATTTTTTACAATAACGTCAAATAAATCTATAGATAGCTTTCCTTCTTTAGATACACTTGAATTTATATCTGCATTGAAACACGATGAATATGAAGATGAATTAAACAAGATTGAAATATGTAATAAAAATATATATAGATGTCGACATGATACTTTTACATATAACAATATAAGATATGAAACATGGTGTGTTTACGATGAATCGTTTTGTGATCTTATATTTACTATAGCAGAATCTTTAGATCCAAACGTTGTTGTTTTAAATCCTATAAATCAAAAACATATATATTATGTTTCTAAAAAAAACATATATCAATCACAAGTTGATATAAAAATCACAATAAAAAGAGAACATCCATATAAACACACACAACAAGATATAGATAAAACATTTAATAGTTATAATAATGATATTAAATTTCTATTATTATTTAATGATATAATTTCTAAATTATTTGATGTTAAAATATATAAACAATTACAAAAGTTTTATCAAAACATATATACATATAGAGATATAACTATATATCAAATAATTAAGATTTTGCAATATTATTACTTTATCCATAACATATATCCGATTTCTAAAGATATAGATAAAATGCAAAATAAAATTATGTGTTTTTTTAATTTCATGAATGAATTAAAAAACTAGATTGATATCTTATGGTTAAAATCAGATTTAATCGTACATTGAAACATATGATAAAATTAAAGTATAAATTGAAAAACTAGAATATTATCTAAATCGTAGATTGACATAAACAACATGTTTAAATATGAACATAAAATACCGACTGATCTAGGAGATAAAGATCATATTTTGTATTTAAAGACAGATTTATCTAATGATAGAACCTTCTATTCTTTAGGAAAGATAGAAGATAGATTTTTTACAATAACATCAAATGAACCTATAGACTACTTTCCATCGCTAGATACACTTAAATTTATATCTGCATTGAAACATGATGAATATGAAGATGAATTAAACAAGATTGAAATATGTAATAAAAACATATTTAAATGTTCATATGATGGGTTTGTATATGCCAATAAAAGATATTTTATAGAATATATTTGCATTGAAATATATTATGATTTTATATTTACTATAGCAGAATCTTTAGATCCAAACGTTGTTATCTTAAATCCTATAAATACATTATCTCCATATTATGTTTCTAAAGAAAAAATACTTCATGAACAAATTAAAATAAAATTTAAAATAAAACGAAAACATCCATACACACAACAAGATATAGATCAAGTATTTAATACATGTAATTTTGATATTAAAACTATATTATTACGTTATATGATTAAATGTGATAATATTAAAATATATAAACAATTACAAAAGTTTTATCAAAACACATATACATATAGAGATATAAATATATATCAATTAATTAAGATTTTACAATATTATTGCTTTATCAATAACAGATATTTGATTTCTAAACATATAAATGAAATGCAAAATAGGTCTATATTTTTTTTAAATTTCATGAATGAATTAAAAAACTAGATTGATATCTAAAGAATGTTATCGAATTGACATATCATCAAGATACCAGAAAAGATCATATCTTATGGTTAAAACCAGATTATATCTTGTATCTGAAAACAAATCATATCTTGTATCTGAAGACAAATCATATCTTGTATCTGAAGACAAATCATATCTTATGGTTAAAACCAGATCATATCTTGTATCTGAAACTAGATTTAATTGTACATTGAAATATATGATAGTTTTACAAATAAATTGAAAAACTAGAATATTATTAACAATCTAATCATAGATTGATATATCAAATCATGTTTAAACATAAATATAAGATACCAACTGATCTAGGAGATAAAGATCATATTTTGTATTTAAAGACAGATTTATCTAATGATAGAACCTTCTATTCTTTAGGAAAGATAGAAGATGGGTTTTTTACAATAACGTCAAATGAACCTATAGACTACTTTCCATCTCTAGATACACTTAAATTTATATCTGCATTAAAACATGATGAATATGAAGATGAATTAAACAAGATTGAAATATATAAAGAAAACATATATAAATATGAACATGATGATTTTGTATATACCAATATAAGATATGAAAGGTGTATTTACGAATTTTTACTTGATGATTTTATATTTACTATAACAGAATCTTTAGATCCAAACATTGTTATCATAAATCCTGTAAACGAAGATTATGCATATTATGTTTTTAAAGAAAACATACATAATCTTCAAGTTGGTATAAAAATCACAATAAAAAGAGAACATCCATATAAACAACAAGAAATAGATGAATTATTTAATATGTATAATACATATTTGATGAAAAAATATAATTTAGTATATTTAATTTCTAAATTATTTGATGTTAATATACATAAACAATTACGAAAGTTTTGTCAAAACTCATACAAATATAGTGATATAAGTATATATCAATTAATTAAAATAAAACAATATTATTGCTTTGTCGATAGAATATGTGGTGATTATGATATAAATGATATAAATGATATAAATGTTATAAATGAAGTACGAGATAAAATTATATGTTTTTTTAATTTCATAAATGAATTACAAAACTAGATCATATCTTGTAGTTAAAACTAGATTATATCTTAATATCTTGGACATACCAAGATATGATTATATCTTGTATCTGAAGACAAATCATATCTTATGATTAAAACTAGATTTAATTGTACGATAAAATTATGTTTTAAGTATAAATTGAAAAACTAGAATATTATCGATAGTTTAAGTTGTATCAACAATCTAAATCGTAGATTGACATAAACAATCATGTTTAAACATAAGATACCAACTAATCTAGGAGATAAAGATCATATCTTGTATCTAAAGTCAGATTTATCTGAACACGGAAGATACTATTCTTTAGGAAAGATAGAAGATGAGTTTTTTACAATAACGTCAAATGAACCTATATACGACTTTCCATCTCTAGATACACTTGAATTTATATCTGTATTGAAACACGATGAATACGAAATTGAATTATGTAAAGAAAACATATATAAACATGAACATTATAATTTTGCATATGCCAATAAAAAATATGAAAAGTCTATTTACGATAATTTATATGATGATATATTTACAGAATCTGTAGATTTAAATGATGTTGTTATAAATCCTATAAATGAAGAATATGTATGTTTTGTTTTTAAAGAAAACATACATGAATCTCAAGTTGATATAAAAATTAAAATAAATGGAGAACAACCATATAAACATGAAAAAATAGATGAATTTTTTAATAATTATTGTACATATTTAATAAAAGAAAGTAATTTAGCATATTTAATTTCTAATTTATCTGATGTTAATATATATAAACAATTACGAAAGTTTTGTCAAAACAAATACAAATATAGTGATATAGGTATATATCAATTAATTAAGATGAAACAATATTATTGCTTTGTCGATAAAATATGTAATGATTATGATATAAATCATATAAATGATATAAATATTATAAATAAAGTACGAGATAAAATTATATGTTTTTTTAATTTCATAAATGAATTACAAAATTAGATCATATCTTATAGTTAAAACTAGATCATATTTTGATGGTTAAAACCAAATTTAATTGTACGATAAAATTATGTTTAAGTATAAATTGAAAAACTAGAATATTATCTAAAATGTATTATAGATTGACATAAACAATCATGTTTAAACATAAACATAAATCAGCAACCGATCTAGGAGATAAAGATCATATCTTGTATCTAAAGACAGATTTATCTAAAAACGGAAGATTTTATTCTTTAGGAAAGATAGAAGATGGGTTTTTTACAATAACATCAAATGAATCTATAGATAACTTTCCATCTTTAGATAGACTTGAATTCATATCTGCATTAAAACATGATGAATATGAAGATGAATTAAATAAGATTAAATTACGTAAAGAAAACATATATAAACGTCAATATGAAGATTTTGCATATAACAATATAAGATATGAAACGTGGTATGTTTACGATAATTTATTTGATGATTTTGCATTTACTATAACAGAATCTTTAAATTCAAACAGTGTTGTCTTAAATCCTGTAGATAAAAATTATATATCTTATGCTTTTAAAGAAAGCATATATCAACCGCAAGTTAAAATAAAAATTAAAATAAAACGAAAACATCCATATGAACACATACAACAATATATAGATATGTTATTTGACATGCCTTATTCATATTTGATAAAAGAAAATAATTTAACATATTTAATTTCTAAATTATCTGATGTTAATATATATAAACAATTACGAAAATTTTGTCAAAACTCATACAAATATAGAGATATAAGTATATATCAATTAATTAAGATAAAACAATATTATTACTTTGTCGAAAGAACATGTGATGATTTTGATATAAATGATATAAATGATATAAATGTTATAAATAAAATACGAGATAAAATTATATGTTTTTTTAATTTCATAAATGAATTATAAATCTAAATCATATCTTATGGTTCAAACCAAATCATGTCTTGTATCTGAAAACAAATCATATCTTGATGGTTAAAACCAAATTTAATTGTACATTGAAATATATGATAAAATTATGTTTTATAAATAAATTGAAAAACTAGAATATTATTAACAATCTAAATCGTAGATTGACATAAACAATCATGTTTAAATATAAACATAAATCAGCAACTGATCTAGGAGATAAAGATCATATCTTGTATCTAAAGACAGAATTATCTAATAAAATGAGACACTTCTCTTTAGGAAAGATAGAAGATGGGTTTTTTACAATAACATCAAATAGACCTATACATAACTTTCCATCTTTAGATACACTTGAATTTATATCTACACTAAAACATGATGAATATGAAGATGAATTAAACAAGATTGAATTATGTAATAAAAACATATTTAAATATCGACATAATACTTTTACATATGCCAATAAAAAATATGAAAAGTGCATTTACGATAAATTATTTGATGATTTTATATTTACTATAACAGAATCTTTAGATCCAAACATTGTTGTCATAAATCCTGTAAATGAATTTTATGTATCTTATGTTTTTAAAGAAAACATACATGAATCTCAAGTTGATATAAAAATTAAAATAAAAAGAAAACATCCATATAAACAACAAAAAATAGATAATTTATTTAATATACATTATTCATATTTGATAAAAGAAAATAATTTAACATATTTAATTTCTAAATTACCTAATGTTAATATACATAAACAATTACGAAAGTTTTATCAAAACAAACATACATATAAAAATATAAGTATATATCAATTAATTAAAATATTACAATGTTATTACTTTGTTGAAAGAACATGTAATGATTATGATATAAATGATATAAATGATATAAATGTTATAAATGAAGTACGAGATAAAACTATATATTTTTTTAATTTCATAAATGAATTACAAAACTAGATTGATATCTTATGGTTAAAACTAAATCATATCTTATGATTAAAACCAAATTATATCTTATAGTTAAAACCAGTTCATATCTTGATGGTTAAAATCAAATTTAATCGTACATTGAAATATATGATAAAAATATGTTTTAAGTATAAATTGAAAAACTAGAATATTATCAACAATCTAAATCGTAGATTAATATAAACAATCATGTTCAAACATGAACATAAGGAAGCAACTGATCTAGGAGATAAAGATCATATCTTGTATCTAAAGACAGATTTAT
>CATIWO010588850.1:0-25067 GCA_949673435.1 Macaranga tanarius | reverse complement strand
TATATTAAATGATATATTATAAAGTTGTAATATTATAATCATCTTATATCATAAAATATTTTATTATGTATTATAATGTTGTACTATTATAATCATCTTATATTATATGTTTAAATTAATTATAATCATCTTGTTTTATATGTTAAAATGTAAAATTATTAAAGTATAAATATTAAAATAAAACTAATACATAAAACATAAAAGTAAGATAATATTATGTATGAGATACAATATATATAATTTAAACATATAATATAAGATAATTATAATAGTACAACATTATAATACATCATAAACAATTTTATGATATAAGATTATTATAATATTACAACTTTATATTACATCATATAATATAAGATGATTATAATAGTACAATTTTATAATACATCAACTTATCAATAATTGATTATCAACAATTCAACATTATAATTTATAATACATCATAAAAAAATTAAAATAATAACTATTTATAAAATTTTTGAAATATACATACTCACACAACACACACACATATATAAATATATATAGTAAATTATCGGTTCTGATTTCGGTTCTTCGGTTCAGAGCAGTTCGGTTTGATTCAGTTCGGAGAACTCATTATCTCCAGACCCGTCCCAATAAAAATTTTCGGGACAGTTCGGTTCGGAAAAAGTCAAACGGTCAACGAATATTTTCGGTTCTGAAAATTTTTGGTTCGGTTTTTCGAATTTTTTGGGACAGTTCGGGATTCTCCGCGACCCGGGCTCAACCCTAGTTCTAATCTTCATTCCAATAGATGGCACATTTCCATCTGAAAACTCATATTTCTTAATTTTGTTTTGTTTTTGTTTTATTTGAAACATTAAATAAAACAGCCATGACCAATTTACCTATACTTGATCCTAACAATTAAATAAAACAGCTTGGAAGAGACTTGTTGAATACAGATGAAATTCGTTGCTCAGAAATCCTTTCCATTCTGAGATAATCAGATTCGAAAGGAGACTGAATCATCTGCATTAGAAGATCTCATCACAGCAACAGCATAAAGGAATTAGCATTGGGGGTCTGCCAATACAGAACCCAATTAACAGTTACCAACATATCAGAAGTTCACAAAATTGTGAGCACAACTGCTTCATCAAGTCCAAGTGAATCATCAGGTATAAATAATAGTTGAACAAACTGCGTAATAAGATCCTACCAAAGACAAAGAACAATGTAAAATATCCTTTTTTAAATAAAATCCACTAGGTTAAGTGAGCAAATATTGTATAAGCAAAATATTGGTTTTCATTGCAAACTAATCCAAACTCGGGGCAAAATTTGAAAATAACAACAGACACAATCCAATAAGAACTTCATGGAGATGGCATCTGGGAGAGTTATTCATTTCTTTTTCTCTGCACCTCCACCAGATCTGAAAGATTGAACAAAGACCACAAGAGCATATTAAATAACTGTGGAAATTGGGAAAATTGAAGGCAAATGAAAATACTTTGTACGACAAAATTCATTTAAACAAAAAATGTAGAGAAATGTCAAAAGTCACTCAGGCCAATTACCTCATCTTTCGCAGAACAGAAGACATTTCCTCACGCTTCTTCTTGGCCCTCTTGTGAGTCCCGAGCTTTCTCTTTGCCACCTTCAATGCACGCTTATCTTTGCCAACCTTTAGAAGTTCAGTGATTCTCTTTTCATAAGGAGCAAAACCAGCTACCTCCCTAATGAGGCCCCTTACAAAACTGACTCTCTTGCTAGTTTTCTTTACGAACGTAGAGGCAACAAATCACTCGCATTAGTGAATACATATTTATGCAAAGCACATGAAAATGTTTTCAACTCCCCACAACAAGAGAATCATGGCATCACAAGTACCAAAAATTAACTAGGATAATAACACAAAAACTACATCATGTCATATCTTTGAATACTAAAGTCCAAGGAACAAACTAGTTGGCACCAAAAAACAAAAAATTGCGTATGCAATAGTAGAAAAATAACTCACCCCTTTTCTATCAGAAGGACGAGGAGCCAACTCCTTCTTTGTCACTTTATGTCCTTTATTTAGGCCCACAAAAAGGCCAGAATTAGGTTGTTTTGATGCCATTACCTGAAAAAAATCAACATAAAATCAATGCCTTTGAATGATATCAAATTCTACACAAATAAATTTCAAGTTTCAAAAAGAATAAGAATCCATAGCTGCTGCATCATGCTGAGAACAAGTTTAACAGAATAAAGTGGTGTGCTGCCAAAACTTTTACTGGCCGTAGCACATGACTCAAACAATAAGCAATATGAGGTGGAGTTGCAGCTTGTAAACTTTATCAATGTCATATAAAGCAAGTGTGTGCACCAGATCATTAAGGAGTATGAGCAAAACTCATACGATAAGATAGAATTTTCCTTACCAGACTTATGTTTCAAGCTATCCCATCCCTATTATTAAAATTTCTTATGCCATGTCAATAAAGGCAAAAAATCTCAAAATTTTTCTAGCATGACCAATCTTTGAATGAACCATGATATACATGATCCATGCAAAGACCAGATACAGACAAATTTTTATGGAAACTAAAGCTATATTTAGTTGGAAAGGTGGAAAACAGGATTTGAATTTTAAATATAATATTGTCTAGACACAAGATAGAAGGGAAATGCATCGCAATATTGTGATCAAAATTCAAATCCCTCCACTCTTCCATCCACTGGACCAAAGATAGCCCACAAGCCTAGTGGTAATCCAAATCTAAAATTTTCCAATAAAGCTGATTTTCATTTTTTTTTTTTAAAAAAAAAAAATACTTGATCTACTGAATGAGACCCATCACAAGGTACATTTTTATTTTACATAGTTCTAAAATCACATGTAACAAGAGAAATCAACAACATCAAACAATTAAATTTGTAAGCTGCATTCTCATAGATACATGCGGGTATAGAATATATCCATTAAATAAAAACTAAAAATGCACCATATGATGAGTCCCATTTAATAGATCAATTTACCTCAAATCAGCTCAAATTTAATAACGATAACACTAGCATAAGAACTAAGTAAGCAAAATTTTGAGAGGTGACACTGACACCTACCCTCCAATATACACAGCAAACAGATTTAGTCAATAACAAGCTTTACTTATAAAGCCAAAGCTTGGCAAGTCAAAGGCAATTCATGCATATTAACAACCAATTGTAACAAATAGCTGTCAACCAAATCAAACTATTTTTTAGGAACTAAATACCAGAACTAGAAACCCCAGATTAAAATAAACAAGGCAAATGTGTAGGAAAATAGTTAATGGTGCAGCACAAAGGGAGTTCCTTACTAGCCAAACAACCCCCGAGAAGATTTTCCAGGAAAAACTGCGAGAAAGAAAATAAGAAGATGAGGCAATGGAAAATGAAATTAATTACTGAATCTAGGGTTTCAAATATGTCTCAATTCACCTTGAAGAGAAAGAGAATGGCGCAGCCAAAATGAACCCTAGGGCTTTTAAGGTATGGGGAGGACCGGAGGAGGACATCATAGTTTATAAAGATGGAAGTTCGGGTCGGGTCACTGAAAGAATTAATGTGATACGGGTCAAGTCAAACGACGTCGTGAAAAGTAAACGACGTAATTAAAAATTTTGCTGATAAAAATGCCACCTTTAAAATTCCCCCCATTTTTTTTTTCATTCAGCAATCCTATATATAGATAATAGATAGATAGGAGTAGAAACAGAAATCGTTCATGCAATGGTGTGGTTGATAGAACATCATTAACTCAAAAAATTTCATTTCTTTACTGAAATTACACAAAAAAGAGAAAAGGGTTTTTCTTGATTTCATTTGCACTGTAAAGTAAAGAAAGATTTGATTTTCTGCTGAAAAGAAGAAGAAGTGCAAAAAGAGAAAAGGGTTCTTCTTGCACTGTAAAGTAAAGAAAGACATGATTTTCTTGAAAAGAAGAAGAAGAAGTGGTATCTCTGTCGATGGGGTTTGAAGTAAAGAACCGGTTTGCTATATTGCCTGACAAGAAGGATGAAGAATACCGTAAGAAGAATTGTTGCAGAGGAATTTGATAAGACTAAGAGCAGAGGAGGACAGGAATAAACCAAGATAATGACAACAGTAACAATAATAGTAAGAAGATGAAAAATAAAGATTGTGATTAGTCAATGCAGTTGCAACATGTAGGACGTGGACACGGACAATCAAGAAGGAAGAAATTCAAGTTAACAACAGCAGCAAACAGTTCCTTATTGGTTGGTTTTATGTGAAGCAGTTCCCTTCTCTTGAAAAGAAAGGTCGAAAGTGATAATGATGGTTTGTGAGTTTAGTTAATCAGTTAAAAGAAAGCTCGAAAATTCCAGTTTAGAGGTCCATTTTGTATTTTCTTTTTCTTTTTAGTTGAATAGAGTTTCAAGAACTAGTTTAGTACGGTAACACAAAAAAATTCTGAATATTTTTCCTCATTGAGAGGAACAGCAAGATTTCTTCTTTTCTTTGTAAATATGTTTCTTGATTCTTGAATTGATATGTCATTAACTGGAGGACATTCTTATCACATCTTGAATATTTTCTTTTCTTTAGTCTAATTGAAGAAGGCTGTTGTTCTTTTCTTTTCAATTATGGCTATTGGCAGTCAAAAATGAGATCCTTTTTTTACTTCTTTCAAAAATTGACAACTTCAAGTGACAAAGAAACAAGCTTTAATTTAACCATTGAAAAGCCTTTCCAAATGTTGAGGAAGCAGTTCAAACTTCAAAGACAATGCAAAAGCTTGGGCTTTCTGCTATTGTTTTGAGCTGAATTAGATCTAAAAGCCCAAGAAAAAATTATCACTGGACTGATACTAGGCCTAATAGCTTGACAGAGAACGTTATGTTGTGCCTGATGGATGGCTGGCTGGTAGGGTCAAATAAAGGACTCTAATCTAATGATCAAACAGGGAGCGGAAGAAGGAATCTACGCATTAGAATTGAGTAGATTCTTCTTTGAGAGCAACTCTAAAAGGAAATGGGTTTGACTAGCAGGTCTTTCTTCTCTATCTATTTATTCATCTCTATAAATTATTATAGTTATTCATTTTTCTTGTCAATTATTATTATTATTATTATTATCTTGTTGTTTAAAGTTGGTTTCTTTTTCACTCATCAGTTTAGTTGGTACCATGCTAATATGTTATTATTACTTAAATTCTTAACTAACAATCAAAGGTAAAAGCTCCAAGAACCCACCAAAAAGCCGTCTTGTTCTTGTTTCTAGATGCTTATGCTGTTCTCTAGTACTTTTGGCTAATGAATTTAATATTTGTTTCAACTAATCATTTGTTTATGCAAGAGTTGTGCCTTTGATCTTTAGCTGTTTTATTTCCTACAAACCCTTTTACTGTACTAGGTTGTGAAAAGCCAATTTCAGTTCCAACTTCGAAATGGTTAGTTTAATGATTGGTCTGTTTGATTGGAAGTTTAGAACTCATGCTGTTAAGCTGAAAATCAGATATTTTTTCAACTGCTAAGTTTTAGCTTTGTGTTTAATTAGTACTTTACAGGATTGCCCTACCAACTTGGACCTCCCACTGCTATATGTGTGTCCTTTTTCATTATACCCAAACTGCTTCAGGTTCATATCACCAGTTGAAAGGTTGAAATTGTTCTAAGAGTATTTTTTGAATCTCATCAACCATGTGTTTTCATATTATTGTGAATTCCAGCTTTCATTGCTGATTTTACTTCAAAATTAAGTTGTCTTATGAACCCGATCGGAATTTCATTTTTTTGAAGGCCTAATATTGTTCCAATACATTTTGCATTCATCATTACAGCCTTCCCTTGGCATATTCACTCCAGCTTCACAAGCCCATTATTCATTCATTCATCAACTGTGTTTCTCCATTTGTATTTTCCTATTCGAGGTATGTTTCTTGACGTGCTTGTGAACATGCTTAAATCATAGGCCTCTATGTCAATTGTCTGTGGCCTTCCAATCCTTGAATGTGTGTACTGTCTGGCATGTGCTCGTTGGGTATGGAAAAAATGCCTGTATAATGCAGGCCATGAGAGTGAGAACTGGGGCCTAGCCACTGTTGAAGAATTTGAGCCTGTTCCCCGCTTCTGCCGCCTAATTCTCGCTGTCTATGAGGATGATCTTCAAAACCCATTTTGGGCACCGCCTGGAGGTTATGGCATCAACCCTGACTTGGTCATTTTGAGAAAAAATTATGAAGAGACAGGGGGGCGTTCTACTCCTTATATGATTTACCTTGATCATGATAATGATGATATAGTGTTGGCTATTAGGGGGCTGAATTTGGCAAAGGAAAGTGATTATGCAGTTTTGCTTGATAATAAACTGGGACAGACTAAATTTGATGGTGGTTATGTGCACAATGGTCTATTGAAGGCTGCAAAATGGGTTTTTGACACAGAGTGTGAGGTTTTGAGGGATTTGGTTGAGATGAATCCAGATTATAAATTAACCTTCGCAGGACATTCTTTAGGTGCAGGAGTGGCAGCATTATTGACAATGTATGCAATTCAGAATCGGGATAGATTGGGGAACATTGACAGGAAGACTATCAGATGCTTTGCTATGGCTCCTGCTAGGTGCGTGTCACTGAATTTGGCGGTGAGATATGCTGACGTTATCAATTCTGTTGTGTTACAGGTAGGATCATCATATTCCACTATGCTCGTGAATTTGTGTTCTGTGTCATGTACATGTTTGCCATGGCAAGTTTACAAACCTGCTATCACTAACAGTACATTTAAATTAGTCAATTGTGCACACCCCTAAGAATAAAAATATGATAGCAGTGAGTAGCCATAGTGAGATTCCTGGCAGCAGCATCTGTTAATGCCAAATGTATGCAATGTCATTCTCTGAATAGTTCTAAGTTCTCCATTTGATTTTCTACTTTAAAATATATCATTTTAGTTAGCCATCTCTTAACTGAAACTGGTCAGCAGGCCAAGTTTTGTCAAAATTCTTCTATTGGCAACCAAATCATTTTGAAAGCGTTGATTTCTGCCTTATGAGAACTGTAGGACTTGTTAACTAGGAGTATTTATAATTGTTATCATGTCTACTTACTTAACTTGCCTAGATCCTCATCTTTTACATTTTATTGCCTTGTCTAAACTTCAATTTTCATGTGAGACGTGAATTTTTCCATTGCCTCAAAATCAGTGTCTATCATTTTCTCTTTGCTTAAGAAAGTATTGTATCCCCAGATCTAATATGCCATTGAATGAACCAGGATGATTTCTTACCTCGGACAACCGCTGCCTTGGAAGATGTTTTCAAAAAACTTTTCTGGTAAAAAGATAGTACGTCTTACTCACCCTTTCATTGTTAGTTACTCTGTCATTTTGAGGCATTATATCATCTAACATTTACAATATGGAGTTCTATACAATTTTTATTTTGAAAGACCAAGTTTTCCTAAATGCTTTAATAATTTTGTAATAAGACAAAAAGAAAAAGAAGTAAAAGCTTGTTTTGCTTATAGGAATGTTTTATTGAAGGATTCCTTGCATTTATTTTTTCTTTATAGCTCCGTGTCTAAAAGAGCATGTATAGTTTACAGTTTTTATAGGCACCTACTGTAAAATGTGAAATGAAATCTCTAGTACTTGGTTAAGGTGCTAACTAAGCTGGTTTTGTTTGTTTTTAACAGTTTGCCTTGTCTTCTATGCCTAATGTGTTTGAAGGACACTTGCACTTTTGAGGAGAAGATGCTTAGAGATCCAAGACGGCTTTATGCACCCGGTCGCCTATACCATGTTGTTGAGAGAAAGCCTTTCAGGTAAATTAGGATTTGTTGTAAGTTCATTGTTTTCTGTTGCTTGGTCATTTTATTTCACTTGCCTAAGGCAAAAGAAACTGAAAATATATACAAGAAAAAAAAAATTAATGAAGCTGGAAAAGTATACTGCCGTACATGACTGCAGGATAGGAAGATTTCCCCCAGTTGTAAGAACAGCAGTCCCAGTAGATGGGAGGTTTGAGCACATAGTTCTTTCATGCAATGCAACCTCTGACCACGCCATTATCTGGATAGAGAGGGAATGTCAATGGGCTTTTGATGTAAGTTCCTGTTTCTACCTTTTCTGTTGGATAAGTTTAAACTTTAAAGAGACTACACCAGCTTGTTTGGGGCCTTCGGATAGCTGAAAGTAGTGTATTACAAAATGTGGCAAGTTTCTCATAAAATTCAAAAATTGAGAGTCGAATTTATGATTATATCCTTGATAGTTGGCATGCACCCAGTTGTCAGCATGGTCAATTATATTAAGAACGTTGACCAGGGAAACCGATATATAATTATAAGGCCAATTCGATTTCTGATCATATACTTGTGTGCCCTGTTATCTCATGCTCCATGCTAAATGATAAAAGCAATGAAATACATAATGATGTGCATGTGCAATTACCATTGAATTTGGATGATTGAAGATTGAGAATGCTGTTTTGCAAAAAACTGAAATGCTTTTTTTTTTTTGTTCAGTTGATGTTTGAAAAAGATCAAATAATGGGAATTCCAGCAAAGCAGCGGATGGAGCGGCAGGAGTATATTGCACGAGAACATAGTGAGGAGTATGAGGCAGCTCTTCAAAGGGCTGTTGCTTTGGCCATTCCACATGCCTATTCATCTTCTCCATACGGAACTTTTCATGCAATGGAAGAAGGCGATACTTCCGGCAGCTCAAGTCAAGAAACTTCATTATTGTCGTTTAAGAAACTGAAGGAACATTGGGATAACTTTATAGACCGTCTTTTTGAGGTGGATGAGTCTGGTCGCATGGTGTTCAAAAAGTCAGTCACGTCGACCTCAAAAAACAACCAACATAATTAAGCCTGCAAATATCATTCTTTCATTCATTGATGAGATGAGTTTCATGAAGTTTCAGTTTTGCAATTCCTGATGGCTTGTGCATTTTCCAGCTGCAAAGCTGAACAATGCCCAGAACCATAAAAGAAAAAGTAATGTAGATCAAAGAAAATGATATAATCACAAAAGTAAAGCATTTGAAGAAAAGAATGCACATTAAGGTTATCAAGTCAAGCACATGTAATTGAAACCATTTCTCTCATTCATGATCTCAAATTTTTGAATTGTACATAAATAATAGGATTTCTTTTACTGCTCATAAGGCTGACCTACATCAAGAAGCTTTCATCTGGAGCCTAGCCTAACTGCTGTGAGTTTGTAATTGCATTTACATGGGTGTTTTAAACTAATGGGAGATGAAGGGTTGTTGCGAATCCTAATCACTTCAGGATTGAGTTGAATTGAGTTAAATACTATTCCTAATTACCAATAATGTACCCCTGCTACTTTGTTGGGAATAACAGATGCATAATTTGAACGGGCTCCTTGCTGCTATACTGGGAGATCACACCGCTTCCCCTGCAGTATAAAAAAAAATGTCAAAGGAAAATCCATGGAGGCTGACAATGCTTGTCATTCTAAAATTCTCCCTCTTAAGTGCTGATGCATTAACCAACAACCAACTGAAAGGCTCAGTCAACTGAACTAAGTAACTAACTAAAGTCAAAAGTGTGTTAACTGAAATCCTTACTATATGGATATAGTACCAAGGTTCTTACTATCATTCCTAAAGGCTGGTGTTTTATGTTATGCAACAAAATTCACCTTTGGTACAATTGCTTGGCCTTCAAAGGAGCTATTCATAAAGTTCACTTGAATAATTATCCTAAAAGGCCATGCACAAATGAAGTGCCTTCCTACTTAAATCGCTTGTGATCTTGTAAGGACACTGCCTGCCTGCCTGGCAATGATATTGAAGTCCATACAACAAAAGGACAGTGCAGATCATATAAAACCAGTAAAACCCATTTCAGGACAACAAATTGGATTTGCTACTAATTCTGGAATTGAAGCAGCTTCAAGAAATAGAAAAACCCAATTTTTTGACAGGGAAATTAATCTTCCTAATTTTTGATACCTTTTCTCAGGTATTTATTCCTGTTCTACCTAAGAATCTCAAACTAGGTAATTCGATAAATTTACCAACATAAATTTTAGAAGTAATGACAGAATAATTTAGTGTTTTACCATGCATTCTCTTGACAAAACGTTCAAATTCCATAAAGTTCTCTTTCTCCATGAGAAGTGGGCTGAGCCTAAGGTATGTATAAGAGAAAAAATGCCTTCCATCTGGATTATTCAATGGCTTGGCATTATCCAAAATCTTGTTGTAGACAACCCTATCATGACAAGGAAGGGCATTCTCACTAGCAATTGGAATGTCAACATCCCAAGTGGCATTCAGAACCTGAAAGTACACATACACAATTATTCTGCTCATAAGTCAAAAAGTTCTTCAAACTATAACTTCAGTTCAGAGAGTGAATCAGAATGTTTCTCCAAATCTTCCAGAGAAATAACAAAATTTTATAAAGAAATTTTTTTTCCTAGATAAAATGTATAAACAAGTTCTTACCTGCCACAGTAATCCTTCAGGATCTGCAAGTGCCTCAGCAAAGTCCCCTTGCTGGTCTAACATCCGCAATTCAGAACATGAGAAGTTTAAAGCAGCTCCATGCTTCTTCAGCATTTTTGCAATTGCAGCATAACCATCACGATTGCATGGATTGTAGAATCCAGAAGTTAATTCAGCAGCATGACTGGCTGTCTTGTACCACCAGTGAATACCTGATAGCTGCTCAGCAATTAAAATGTAGCCACAGACTGAATCAAATCATAACTAGTAATACATTATGCAGTTTCAAAAGTTTCATCAGTTTAGAAAGCTTGATCAATTATGCAAAATCAGGTGGAAATTGTGCTCAAAGAAATCAAACATAAAAGAAAGTTAGAAACAAGCCATAGTTGCAATTCAAAATTATAAAACTACAAGAAAATTTTTATCTTTTAAAAGATTCTGGAAACCGACTCACTTTTGCAGCAATTTGGGTGCCTTCAAAGGCCAACTTTGCCAAAGAAAGCACCCGATCACCATGTTCAACTAAAACCCGAGAATACCAATTGATGAAGAACCTTCCATAGTAGCCATCATAATCCCCTCCATCGCAGAAGAAACCAGTTTCATGAGGCTGTGAATTGTAGGAGCCAGCATTTTCTGGCCCTCTAGACCAAAATGGATGTCCCCTTGCTTCTGCTGTCTTCCTCAGGCTTTTTAACAGATACTGATCATAACACTACAAAAAATGAACTTCCTAACCTAAGTGATACAGTCAACAACAAAATTGCTATCAATTGAGAAAATAGAAGAAACTGGGGGCAACCAAAACAAATGTTCACATTGATCTTTTTCACGTACTCTGAAAATTCTAGCTTGCGGCTTCTTCTTTTTTATATATATAGTATTAGTTAGATAAGATGAATAGCAATTCAATATTTTGGAATCAGTGCCAAGAGAAATTGGGTAAAATTGTAAAATCAGATTGCAACATATTTCTCACGGATTATATTTTCTAAAGCACCTACAAGAACCTAACAACCCTAGCCAATCTATGGGAAGAATAAAAGGAAACGTGGCACGATGTTGAATAATTGCTGGCTAAACGCAATCTACAAGGCCCAAAAAATTGCAACATTTTGCAGTTGAGCTGAGCATTCATCCCAATGACCAAAGAAAGCAAATTGTAAACTATCGACCAAAATAAGAAAATTAGAAAGTTGCATCATTAACCAAAGAAATCATCAAAATTATAACCCTAACCTGAAATTCACCAATACCAGGATATCTCCAACCATGTTTTACAGGACAAGATGGGTATCGTAACTCCCCACATGGGCCAAGTCCGACTTCAACCATAGAGATGAGACCTTCCTCAAAGAATTCGTCAAATTCTACCCGGAAGCTTCTCATGTAGTCAAAGTATACCTGCATTAGCGTGCTTAGAAAATAAAACACCAACTCTACTAGTCTCAAAAAAGTTTCACACGTAAACTCCTATCACATAAAGGCACATCACAACAAAATAAAGTATCATGTTCAGTAATTGGAGATATATGACTATATGAACAGAAACAAAAATCCAGTTTTTGTTCCACAAAATGCAAAATGTTAGCTACAACCAGAACAGGTTCTTACAAAATATTCAATGCTGTAATTTGTCACATATTTAGCTTCTGCCATTAAGAAGAACAATTTCAATTATTATTAGAGAAACAGAATGTACAGCTTAGGTAATTGCAACCAATGGAACAGAAAACAACAGTCAATACCAAGATACCAATCCCACCATTGAATTATAGTTCTGTAATTACATATTGCAATACCTCAAGAGCAGTTCGGCCTCTTAATACTCGCTCTTTGTCAATTCCCCACGTGAGACATTCTGGGTTGCGTCTTCCCTCTCTATCAGTAAAAAAAATGTCAGGATTACTTCGACCAATTTCTGCAACCCAATGTGGCAGTGGGATACAAACATCATCACCAACATTGCCTCCACATTCATGAAATGACATCACAACCTGAAGCAATGACAGTAGAATAGTTGCCTATCAGATGCATAATGAACCAGAACTATTGTTTAATAAAAAGGCGGCTAAATCACGAATAACAACCAGTTGTAATAGCATGTCATGATGAAGGGCTGTGTGTGTGTCTGTGCCAAGATGCCCAACATGAAGATAGAAAACATCCTTAGAGAAACATCTCCTTAACAGACATCTGTATTCATGACCTAAGCTTTGGAGTTATACAAGTGAAACCCTTAATTCAATCAACTCTCTTCCTCAATAGACAGGAAGACATTTCAAAAAACAGACATACACTAGACTATGGCTTGACTGATGCATACGTTCATGACAGCCTCGTCAATTTATCCCACGGCTGAGTTCCCCGACCTAAATTTAAGATAACTTACCAAGCTGAACAGGAAAACAGACAACAATCAAAGTCATCAAATTAGCAGAACCAACAGCTCTGCACATTAAGACATTAGCAATTCAATGAGGTCTTAGTGAGGTCCTTAACTTATGTTTTTAATAGTGTTCCTATAATGTGATAATAAAAGCCTAACAGTCCCACCTATAGATGCATAGCATTGTAGTGGCTCAGAGACTAATGCAATGATAAGAAAAACCAAGAGTTGGTCTTAAACTATATCATCTAGCAGAACAGATTTTATGCAAGTCACCTGTAGCTTAAATTTGAGTTCATGAACCATCTGAAAAAGCCTCTTGTAACCATTCCAATTATACTCCCGTGGAGCATGTGCCTCCACTATTCCCCACCAGCAGTCAACAATGATGCCATCAACATTAGCAGATTTTAAAACTCTCAGCTGCTTCAATAGAGTATCTGGATCGCCCAGTTCACACTTCATATTTATGACACCCAACTGCAACCAACAAGGTATGTAGTGTCATAAAACAAAAAGCATTGAGAATGTACTAATATTTCTCACAATTGACATTCAGGCTGGAATAGAAAATATTTTTTTTTTCCAAAGTAGATAATGAATCAACAATACAATAGATTTTTTCTAAGCAGATAACAAATAACATAGTCTATATTTTTTCTAATCAGATAACAATTAAAATAGTATTTTCTGCCCACAAGTAAAATAAATTAAGGCACAAAAATAGAAAAATCCAAATCTAAAACCGATGAGGAATTAAAACAACTTACCGGTAGCATCACATAGACTGGTACAAATGGAGTGCCAGCAAAATCTCGCTCTGATAACTTTGGAGGTACAGCAGCTGTCTAAACAAACGGAGAAAAAAAAAAGTTGAAACAGGTGTAATAAAATTGAAATCTAAAATGACCAAGCTGTTATAAAGAGTGAACAAATTTATGAGAATCATTTGCTCCAAATCATTTTTTCCCTTTATTTTTGTGTCTGGCATGTGCTGTCTTTGTGGGGTCCTGAACACAATCCAGCTTATAGACAGCTAGTTTAATTACTTTTTGTTAAAACTGTAATATGCAACCACAAACAAAAGAGTGCAGTAAGATCAAGAAATCACGCATATCTTACTGCTTTTCATATGTCAATATGGATGTTAAAAATATTCATGTTCAGAAAAACATTCTATATTGGCAATAGAACTCCTAAAGATGGATGTTGCAGTACGTATACTCTTCACAAACTTCCATCAGAATACCTGCTTGTCAGTGACTGCATCCAAGGATCCACTAACAAGGTGATGATTCTCAGTTTGCTCTCCTCCATCCCCCATCATTACCGAAGTTGGAGACTGAGTGCTTGTTGAGAGATCGTAAGGCGATGGAGTGGGCATAAAAACACCTTTCAGTCGACATGAATTGTACTCAACTGAGGTCCGATAACCAGGAGAGACTCCCTTAAGGGAAGGAGAAGGAGTCTGTGGCGTCACCAGATGGGAAGAAGATGTAGTCGCTGCTGCAGAACCCACAGGCCTTGAGCCCTGCATAATGTTTAAAAGATATCAACCCTTTTCTGATCCATTAAGAATGGCAATCAAATAACATTTTACTAAGGAAACATAACTCTTTGTACCCACATCAACAGAGAATGCATGTACATCCTCATCCTTATTTATGTTAGTTGGATGATGAGATAAAAGAAAAACTGCAAAAATAGAAGCTGTGCTATGGATAAATACCTGAGATCTTGAAGGAAAGGTGGTTCCATCTGGTAGAACAACCCAGCCAGCCTCCCTGGCCAAAGCGGCAATTACGTCATTGATATCTGCTCTGACCCTAAGATTATAATTTCCATGCCTCCTTAACCCTGCCAAAATCCTTGCAGTGATTGCCCTTCGATGTCGCTCTCTTAGTTTTGTCCTCTCCTTTTCTTCAAATGGTCTACTCCTCCTAGATCCTCCCCCTCCCCCCGGAGTGCTAACCTGTTCTTGAATATGCTGGTGATGTAGAAACTGATTATCACTACTGTTTGGTATCATCCCTCCATCAATTCCTGCCATCACTTGCATAGCAATACACTTCTCTCTACTTTCTTCATCTTCATCATCTTCCTCTTTGACATCCATGTCCATTTCTTCATCATCTTCTTCTTCACTTGTTCCTATCAATTTGTGCATATCTGTTGCCATAATCTAATCTATCTCTATGTATCTTTCCAAACTCCTTAAACTAACACTTACTAGTAAACCATCTCTGAGACAAATGCCAACAAATGCAGCAGGATGATTTAGAAACTACTGCAAAGCACTGATTCTGTTGACATTTTCCATATACTTTCCATCCCTGAACAGAGACTACAGCAGCCTGGCAACAAGTGAGACTTTAGACAATAACTTATTTTATATTAAACCTGAACATAGCATATGAAAAGGAAAAAAATAAAAAACAAAAAGAATGACTGACCTGTTTAAAAAAAATAAATGAAGGTTTCCAGCTCTAACAAAAATTGAGCTTCTTGAAACTTCTTATCTATTTAACTGTTGTGGCTAAGAAGACATTGTCCCTGAGAAAACAAATTGGCCTCAATATATCTCATTCTCCTCGTTTTTCTTTCATCAAGTTAAAAACTTTTTTTTTTTTTTTCTCAGCAACCAAACAATAAACGAATCATAATTTTCCAATTCTACTTCTAACTTAGCTCAGAAGAAAAATTAATAGCACAGACAAAAGGCAAAACTAAAAAAACAGAGAAACGCATATCAAAAAACTCAAATTAATTACCTTCTTATATCAGCTTGCACCATTTATATGTCAATTTCTCGAGTAAATTCTCCACGCAAAAGCTTCACACTCCATCCTCCTTTTTTCACCTTCTAAGCTAACAAAAACAGAAGTCTTTAACCTCGTACCTCCGAAAGAAGCGGCAGATCCATCTCCCACCAGTTCAAAACACAATATCATAAGATTCCGGACACCATAGCAGCTCCGGCGTCGTTTCACGGCCAGTCTCCGGTATCTCGCAGAGCAAAGAAAACCAAGAAAAGACGAGAAATTTAAGGGATTCCGGTTAGTACGGGGTGAGGTCCGGCGAGGGAGGGAGAGAGAGAGAGAAGGGGAGGCGCGTGTGAGATAGCGTGTCCGCGTGCGAGAGCTAGGGTTTCGCTCGTGTGTGGAGGCTCGAGCGTGTGTGTGTGTGGGCGTTTGAATTGGCACGGACGAGGCGTGCAGGTTGTGCGTGTATTAAGGTAGCGAAGGGAATTGCCGAACGTGTGAAGAACACACGCATTACACGTGCTATGGGCTTTGCTTTGAGTAGGCCGGGCACGAGATAGTATTGTTCGTTATCCTAAAAAAGGGTTCCGACCACGTGACCTGGATTCGTGCTAATCGGTTACCAGTCCATAGCCGTTTCCTACGAAGCAGTCAGCCAATCACCGCTAGCCGCGTCACCAACTTAGGAACGATAATAGGTTTTTTTTTTTTGAGCATAAAATGGGGAACGATAATAGGTTTTGTTTTCTTTAAAACGGCAAAAGCACGCAATTAGGTTTCTTTCACAATTATTTTGTGAACAATCCCAAAAAGTAATAAATTAGTACACTATGAGGCAATTCTGTCAGGGTCTTGATTTTCTAACGCTTCAAGCATTAAACTCCGAGTGAAGATCTTTTGCAGCTCTACTCTGTGGATATTCAAAGTACTGTAGCTACTTTACGTAAAACTGCACAAATAAATTATCATCTTACATTGTATTTTCAAAATAAAATGAAATATAAATATTACATTGTATTTTACAGGGGTAATGTATAAGAATGTTCAGCTCATATGCAGCATCCGTTAATGGCGGTTTAGCATGACTTCCATTCTTAAACTGCTTCCCCTGAAGTTGCATTTAACACAAACTGTTAACTTCTCATTGAAGTCCAAAAATTTTTATATAGCTATAGTTCTCTAAACATTAAGGAAGAATTAAAAATATATATAATCTTTTATATTTGTTTCGCTTGACCTACTCGACACATAAAAGAGCTTGTTCTACCTAAAATATCATTCCCTAACTCCACATGAAGAAAATACCTTCTTCACTTTTAAGCCATAAGGTATTATGCCCATGAAATATTACCATACACATATGCAGCAGGAATCCCAGTTATGAATTTCGAGGTGAGATGAGTACTCATGTGGAGGAATTGCCAAGAAAGAAACAGCAGCAGCAGAGCAATCCAAACTTATGTAACAGATTATCATATATTATATACATGCGGACGTGCATCTGTTTATTTAAGTTCCACTGACCTCCCCAATGCACCCATTAGTATCATGCAAGAATAGAACCACAATGTGAAATGAAACATCAACCGGCTAACCAAACAAGAGGAGAGAGATAGAGAGATCACCAATACCATGCATTCTCTTGACAAACCCTTCAAACTCTAAGAAATTTTGCCTCTCCATGAGAATGGGGCTGAGCCTGAGATATGTAAAAACTGATAAATGCCTACCATCTGGATCTTGCAGGGGCTTTGCATTTTCTAATATCTTGTTGTAACCCTCTCTGTCATAGCAAGGAAGAGCATTCTCGCTGGCAACTGGGATGCAAGCATCCCATGCAGCATTCAGCACCTGCAAATTAAAAGGATGTGAAAAACAAAAGTCCAAGACAAGACCTAGGAAGTAAAATTTAAAACTATTTTCTAACAAAGTATCACAAAATCGCAATCTATTCCAAAATCATTGATTGAGATTCGTTGGTCGCAAATTACATAGAAATTTGGTGAAAAGTATTTCAAGGCAGTGTTCTATCCGCCTTCCTCACATTCGACTGAGTAAGTATATCCACATTATAACTCTTCATATTTGGAAATAGAGTAGCAAATTAGCATCTGTAGATCTTACCTGCCAAACTAATCCCTCAGGATCTGCCAAAGCCTCAGGAAAGTCTTCATTCTGATTCAATGTGCGCATTTCAACACATGTGAAGTTGAGGCCAACTCCATGCTTACTTAACATTGCCGCAATAGGAGCATAGCCATCACGATTTGAAGGGTTGTAGAACCCAGCAGTCAATTCAGCAGCATGACTAGCTGTTTTGTACCACCAATGAATACCTGATACCTGCTCATCAATTGTAAACATAGCAAACAGCAGTCACCCAGTCAGCATAAAAATGATACAGAACTGCATTTTTATTGCAATATTCATTCCACGAAATGAAAATTTGTTTGTCAGACAAAGAACAGGATTGCATGCAAAGGTAACCCACCTTCGCAGAAATGGATGTGCCTTCAAAAGCTAGATTGGCCAGAGCCAGTACACGGTCGCCATGATCAATTAAAACTCGAGAATACCAATTCAGGAAGAATCTGCCATAGTAGCTATCATAATCACCTCCATCTCGGAAAAAACCAGTCTCATGTGGAGCAGAATTATAAGAGCCTGCATTATCTGGACCTCTGGCCCAAAATGAGTGTCCCCTCGCTTCTGCTGCTTTGCTCAGACTCTTCATCAGGTACTTGTCATAACACTGAGCTGAAAGAGTTGCATCAATTTATAGAAACACAATATGATTGTCACAAAATTGACTAAGAAAAATTGATGGTTAAACAATTTTACAATTATAAGATTACCCAACAGAACTAACAACTATCTATTTGGGGATAATTATCATTTTATATTAATACAAATAATCAAGCATCAGTACAGAGATGAAAGCCAATTTATTTACCAGTTATGCAAAGGATACCTGGAATTCACCAATACCAGGATATCTCCACCCATGCTTTGCAGGATATGAGGGATAGCGCAACTCTCCACAGGGACCTAATCCTGCTTCGATCTCAGCGATCATTCCATCTTCAAAAAACTCATCAAATGCTACCCGAAAGCTTCTCATGTAGTCAAAATAAACCTGCACATGTTTTATTAAAAAAAAGCCATATATAACATTAGAATTATCCAATTTCATCTATGGTTACACTTTCCAGGAAAAGAGATAAAATTAGCTATGAGAAGTGAAGGTAGAAGTTTTGACAGCACAGATAAACAAGTATCCTATAAGAAAGTTGTTCTTTTATTACATGGAGACTACCAAGTCGAATGCTGATGCTATTTCTGAGTGTAAATGCGGACAACTTCAATAAAGCATAATATACTTGTCAATATGTTTATAGTAATTCATGGTTTGAAGCGCTGATGCAGAACATCAAATCAAACAGGTAACTACAGAAAGATTTTACTAATATATTTTTCATCTCAGACATGCCCTACAAGAATCAGAGATATAGGATACAGCTTAATGATAAAAAAGGTAATACCTCAACAGCAGTGCGGCCTTTCAAAACGCGTTCTTTATCAATACCCCAGGTCAGGCATTCTGTATTGCGCCTTCCTTCTCTATCTGTGAAATATATGTCAGGATTGGTTTGACCAATTTCCGTCACCCAATGAGGGAGTGGTATATTTACATCATCACCAACGTTGCCTCCACATTCATGAAATGACATAACAACCTGAACCCACAATAGACTTTTGCACAGATCAACAGTAGCAATAATTCTGATGAAACTAAAGCTAAAATTTGAAAGATGGTTTTGAACTTTAGTGACGTTTCTCCATGAGTAAACATGAGACCCAGTTTAGCTAAACAGAGATATTCTTAGAAATCATATATAAAAAGGTGCAAGCAAATGGTAGAAAAAATAAGAAACATCTAATGCAAACTCTAAGGGCACATGATAGTACGCTAGACCAAGCATAGCAACCATATAGATGTCAACCCACCTGCAACTTAAGCCCAAGTTCACGCACAATTTGAAAGAGCCTCTTGTAGCCACTCCAGTTATAAACCTGTGGTGCATGACCTTCTACTATACCCCACCAGCAATCGATCATAACACCATCAACGTTAGCTGATTTCAATATCTTTAGCTCATTTCGAAGACCCTCAGGATCAACCAACTCACAGTCCGTATTGATGACACCAAGCTGTCATCAACAAGACACAACAACAGAAACGTAGTCACAATTAATTACCAGGCAATTATTGAAACCAACAAATAATAATTTTTTATGTATTTAGTATCTTCTAAAAACAAATATTCAATCAATAAAAATAATCCAATGTACAATTTAAAGATATAAAGAAACTCACAGGTAACATCACGTACACAGGAACATAAGCTGTTCCAGTAAAATCACGCTCGTAGACCTGTACAGGTACATCTACTACCTACAAAAAAATTACATTTCATCAAACACTAGTAACGTATCTTTAAATTAGCATCATCTCCTCCAATTACATGTGATATAACCAAAACGATACTGTTACCTGCTTGTCATCAATGCTGTTCACGGAATCGTCAACAAGAGGATCATTATCAGTTCTCTGTTTCTTGGTCCTCATGGCCGCCACATTTTGAAACCGAGTAAAAAACGACACGAGACCTCCTCTAAAACGACACGAATTGTACTCCGATGAAAAGCCAGTAAATCTACTCGTAGAAACTACAAAGGATTGCGCAATAGGAGCCGTATTGTACGGACGTGAGAAGTGTAAGAGCTGAAGTGATGAAACCGCCATTTCTTCTCTATTCAGTGTATAAAACAAAGCTTCTCCTAAAAGCTGATGGCAGTGTAGAAATGAGAGATCCTCAGAGAGACTTTTTTTCCTCTTTTTTATTATTGACTCGGAAACTTTTTAAACATCGAGTTATCATTGAGGTTTTAATTTTTTTTTTCTTCGCCGGTTACTTTCCCCACAGTTTCTCGAGAACCAGACAGAAAAGAGAAAAAGCAACCACCGGCGACTGGTGGTTTTTATGGATCGGAGACGTATAGCCTGGGAAATAAATAAAGAATCGTGAAAATCAATTTTGGAGCCTTTTTTTAATTTTTTAGGTGACACGACACGTGGGATGGAATTCTAACGCTCAAAGCTTTACACGTGGATTATGATTGCGGGATGACAGTTCGAGGCCGAGGGTACCACTCTTAGATAGGGCTTTTTTTAATTTTTGAAAGCTGTGCTTGGTAGTGCAAGGCCCAAAAATCCATAACTGACTTTCATTCAAACAAATGTACAATTTTTTTTTCAAAATTTAATTATATTTCATTCATTCCAATTAATAGATACAATTTAAAAACTGAAAATAACTCTAAATATTAACAGATAAAATTTTTCAAAAAATATATATACTAAAAATATAGCAATAACAAATATTCTCTTGGAACACAAAAATAAACTTTTAATTTCTTGACTGACACATCAAATACTGATACGACAAATAAGCCTAATCGGAGTAGAATTTGATTATTTTCTTTTAGCATCCACCATTTTGAACTATCACCATCATGATACCAATATATAACTCCATTAGATATATCAGACGATAAAACACTCAAATAAAACTCATACTACAAAAACTTATTTAAAGTGAAAAAAATCTACACTAACTTAATATTAAACTCAAATATATATATTTTTTAGTTAAAACAAATTTGGCCAAAACCACCAAAAATCATTAGTACTTGATGGTGAAGAAGAAGAAACGCTATGAAGAAGAGAGAAGAGGTAGGTGAGGAGAGAAATTAGATCTTTTGCTTACAATTAGGGGTGAGCAAATGTCGGTTCGGTTTAAAAATGCCTAAAATTAAATTAAATTGGACCTATATCGGTTCGGTTCAATTTCAAAAATGTCTAAAACTGAATTGAATTGAACCGAATTTTTTTGGTTTGGTTTGGTTTGGTTGTTTTTTCTTTTTTGACTTTCTTTTCACCTTTTTTATTTTAAAATTATTTTATTTATGTAATTTTATAATATTCTAATAATATTTATAAGATATATTAATGTTAATTTTTAATATTTATTTTATTTATTACTTTTTAAAAAAATCAAATAAACTGATTCTCTAAAATATATTTAAATATTTTTTGTTATAATTTTTTTAGTATTAAATAATTTTATTAAGAGTTTTATGTATTTAGAAACTAATATTATTAATAAAATTTAAAATATTAGTAATAAACCAATCAAACCGAACTATAAATATATATAAAATTTTAGAATACACTAGAGTTCAGTTCGGTTCAATTTTATATAGTTTTTTACTCTAAAAATTGAACCGAATATATTTCGGTTCAATTTAGTTTAAACCGAATTAATATTTTATTTCTAAAAACTGAACTAAACTAACTGGTTCAGTTCGATTTTTCGATTTTAGGTTATTTTTCTCAACCCTACTTACAATTAGACTTCTATGTTATGCTTTTATTAATTAAATGAAAGAAAAATGCTTATTAGCATCTTATTGGGTAGAGAGGCACGTGCGTTATCTTGATTAAGGAGCTAGATAATACTATAATTAAAGAGGTTAATTGTAAATATATTTCGAGTACGGTTGCATCCGCAATCATAGGACATGGTTAATTAAATTATAGAGACACTATCGCTGTCAACAGTGGGGAAAAGACAAAAAGTCTTTTCCCCTAAAATTACATATTTATCCTTTTTTAATTAATAATAAAAAATTATATAATAATTAAAAAATATATATTTTAATTATTTAATTAAATAAATTAACAAAATCTAAAATCTAAAAAAGAACCGAGTGAACATGTCTTGTCATAATTTACAAACTCATATAATATAATTTATTTTTTTATTTTTTTATTTTTTTATAAATAAAAAATTATATAATAATTAAAATATATATTTTTTAATTATTTAATTAAATAAATTGACAAAATCTAAAATCTAAAAAATAACTGGGTGAACTCGTCGTGTCATAATTTACAAACTCATATAATATAATATATTTATTTATTTTTGTATAATATAAAAATTATTTAATAATAAAAAATATATTTTTTAATTATTTAATTAATTAAATTGACAAAATCTGAAACCTAAAAAAAAACTGGATGAACCCGTCGTGTCATAATTTATAAACTCATATATTATATTATATTTATTTATTTATTTATATATTTATTATATAAATATTGCAGGAGGGTAAAAGTATATTTTTGCCCCCCGAGAGACACTGCTAGGCGTCGCGTACCGCGACGCCTAGCATTTTTCTAAATTATAAATGAATTTTTTTAGACTTTATGTTGTAATTGTACTAAAAAAACATTATAATCAATATTCATTGACTTAAACAGTGAAAAACATAATTTTTTTTCCAAGTTCATATAATATAAATTAAAAAATAAAATAAATTGTTCAAAACAAAAAATTAAAAAATAAGTGTTCCTTATTGGATAGAATGTCTTCCATTGTGACTTTTAGAACCTCCTCTTAGACCATTTGGTCTATACCTCATTGGCCATTAGTAATGAATCTATAAGAACGAAATATTTTTACAAAAGAATTATCCATAACTTTTATTTAACCAGTTTATATATTCGCAATACACAGGTTAAATTTTTTTTTTTTAAGTAATAGGGAGATCACCAATCCGGGGCGGATGGGCTGGTGTGCTTTCAATCATCGAGGGTAGGTCTCAGTTTTTATACCTACCATCAACTCCAAAGGATTATCTCGGGGATCTATCCCTAGGTCCTATTTGGGGCCGTGAGTTCCATCAACTTTGAGCTCAACTAACCTAGTAATATAATAACATATTAATTATTGTAATTGTTAAAAAAAAAAAAAAAAAAAAAAAAGTAAAAGGGAGATCTTTTTCTAGTTATAATTCTATTAATGCAATGAAAGAACCATATGTTCCTATTTGTTTGTCTTGTCGCATAGTTTATTTAGACTCGGAAAAATCCTTTACCACTTTTAAGGGCGGGCTTCTTCGGTTCTTCCAACTGCGCGGCAACCGACTAATCTGCCATGGAGATAAGCAGAGGGAGTGGCCTTGTAGAAGTAAGGAGCAAATTATGGGCAAATGAGAGCATCGGGTGCGCAGAAAATACCGAAAATCGACTAATCAAACCGAATTGGTATAGGTTCAGTTCGGTTTCAATTTTAGATACTAAAAATTCGGTTAGTCAGTTTGGTTTTAGTTTTGAGTTTGAAAAATTGAAAAATCTGAACCAATCGATATATATATATAGTATAAAATATTAAATAAAATATATTAATTAGAAAAAATTGTACATAAATATTTAAATTATAAATAAAAAATATGTTTTTAGTTATATAATTAAATAATAAGCTTTAAAAAATTATAAAATAAAAAAATTATTTAAAAATAAATTTAATTAACTGAAAAACCAAACCGAACAGAATCGGTTTCGTTTGATTTGGTTTTAGTGTTATAAATTTTCAGAATATTCGGTTAGTCAGTTTTTTCTAGTTCAGTTCGATTTTAAACAAAAACATGCCGCGTACACCCTGAGAGTTATTTTCCGTAAGAATTTCATAAACTTATATATTCTAAAATCAGGGAAATTCATATATTTATTGGATAATAAAAATTTTTAAATATAAATATATTTTATAAAAAAGATGGATTGATTAATCTGACAAAAAGATTCGATCACATTCTATAAATTTTGGAATCACGTACTCGATCACATTCTCTATACATTTTGGAATCAAAACAGAATCTTCTTTTTCTTTTTTAACAAAGACTAGGGTCTAGGATGTGATTTGAGACAAAATTATCAACTCCGGACAATTTGTATGCATGGAGCGTATTATATTATTCACGTGATTCTTGTGAAGCTCAAAAACAAGCATATATAACATTGGTAAAAAAAAAAAAAAAAAAACAAGCATATACACCCAGTTATAAATAACAACGGACATGGCTGTTTCAAGAAATAAAAGAAAACAGCGATACATAATAAATGATATGTGGTGTTTTAGCAAACTGAAAGCGAAATGACAGCACGAACATTTGTAATTTATTAACTAGTCAGTTCAAAATCCATTAAGAAGAGGAGGCAGTGGCCATGTGGATTTTTGTTGTTTTCGTAATAAATTATATTATAGATGTGAATGGATCGAATTTGGTATTTCGAAAGGGACAGTGATGCTTGTAGCCTTCTACACCGTATAAAATGGCTATTTCGGCCAATTTTAGTGCCAAACTGGCCTCTACGTCGTTTCTTGCTGCCTAGTTAATGTTTTTGCGCTGTGTGTGTTTGTTGTTGGCCTTTGCTCTTTAGTGGAATCACTTCAAACAGAGGATGGTGACATCGCTACAGCAGCCCACTTGCAGTGAAAAATTCATTGTTGCTGTTATGCTCGTCGGCCGTCGCTGAGTTCTAGCAACAGAAATTAATTTCATTGA